>CM035427.1:45706286-45721286 GCA_020310875.1 Ceratopteris richardii
AATCAACAAAATTATACTAAGAAACATTCACACATTCATCAGAGAAATGATCAAGATAAGTCAAGATTAACACAAAGTGGAAGGAGAACTCGGAATTATATTTCTATTAAAATGATGTTTTACATTTCATGTTTTTTACAAGAATAATATGAATCTACATAGAAGCTGATCATAGCTTTCCTCAGGCTCAAGCATAATGGGATCCTCTGGAACATTAGAACACATCTCCTGCCTCTCTTGCTCCAAGATTGGCTCTTCAAAATCAGCCATGTCCCCCGGTTCATCTACAAGTGGGGGAATATGCTCCCTTGAAGCCGGTTGGAATCTCTCCGTGTCTGCAATGTGCTTCCTTCCAACCTCTTGGTCTTCATCTGGGCATTCATTCAGCCCATTGATTCTCATTCTAATGAAGCTCACTTGAGCATCATCCTTCTCCACAGCTATGCAATGCCTGAACATCTTTAAGGAGCAAGCCAGAGTCGTTCCTGAAACAGAAGAAAACCACTTAGAGGACAATCAACATTATGGCTAATGAAAAATGTGAAAATTGAAATTACTTGTGCCTGAAAAAAGGTCTAGGACCCAGTCATCATCATTGGAGAATACTTGAAGCAATCTCATTATGAGCTTTTGTCGCTTCTGATAGGGGTTAACCAATGTCCTGTCCCCAGCTACATGACGAAGTTTCTTGGTAACGGTTGGGAACATGAGCACATTTGACATCCCATTCTCATTGCAATGCTCCTTGACTCTCCTTTTGCTTTTCATCATAATAGCCAAGTGTAATGCATTCAGTGGAGCTCACAAACATATGCAAAAGAGTGTGATTGACGTTTTTCTTCACCCTTTCCAACAAGAACTATAAGTGACAGAGAGCATCATTAAAGCCATGGAGATAGAAAGACGATTACTTACCACATGAGGCACTCCACACCATGACATCTTGAATTCAGAGCAATCGAAACAGAGAAAGAATGGTCTCTGCTATGGAAAATTGCTATCCTCCAAAGAGGAGACATAGTCAACTCTGCAAAATCAGTGACCATCTTCCGAATTTGAGGGCGTTTGAAGGGTTCATCGTGATTAACTGATCCCAACATCCTAAATCCATAGAGTATGTCTGCTATAAGAAGGGAGAAATGCTTTCTAGGCACAACAATACAAATATTATTTACATCACTACACAATATATTGTAATATACTGGCCTAAGGGGGTCGAGGGGATTGGAGAAACATTTCAGATCAGGTTCATCATCAAAATCAATCTCCTTGGCTTTCAGTCTGGATTTCTCATGCCTTGCTCTTTGAATGTGAGCCAAGAATGCAGGGGGCAATCATCTACTAGCTCTGGAGACTTACTTTTCTTTGGTTTTTGCAGAATAAAGTGGAAAGACAATTAAATGAGCTCTTCAATATACCAAATGAAACATAAGGAATCGATGCATGGCATCGATTTCGTGTCTGGGTCGATGCCAGGCAATAACTTTCTACTGAAAGTCGATGCTTGGCATTGATATCTCGCATAACTGGATGCCTAGCATCGACCTATGCCACTAGGTCAATGCCAGGCATCAACTTATGCCCCCAAATTGATGCCAGTCATTGACTTATGCGCAGTAAGTCGATGCCAGGCATCGAGCTCCTACTAAAATCCTGGCATCGAACTGGTGAGGTGAATCAAGGCATCTAGTCTAATAGCAAACCAGGCAGCTCTCTGAAAGAGAACCTAAAGCAACCCAGCCTCTTCATCATCACCTCCTGAATCTTCATGTATACTTTATGACGACAGTCACAGAAATGAAAAAGAGACTAGGTTAGACCAGAAACATGGGAGGAGGGAAAAAGGATATGAGAATAACATACATACTTATTGAGCTCAGTCACCATCTCCTCCAGGCTTAAATCCTTGGAGATGAACCTTGACAAAGTTGATATAATCAATGTATCATCTTTGATTCCTTGAAGGGTCCTCCATGGTGTCAGCTTCATGTCCTCAGGAGCCTCTTCAATTGAGAGGTCAACTTTCCTTCTCTTTCCCTTCAGATCAACGTGTGGGTTTGGCCTCGACTTTCGTTGCTTCTGGCACTTGACCTCCTTGTTCTCCCACATTGTGAAAATCGTATCCTGTAGATCCCAGATCTCACCTGTTCTGAGTGCCAGTTCAAACCATGGATCATATTTCCTCAGAGGATCAGACTTTCTATTCTCATCCAGTGCAATGCCAACCTCAATAAGGCATTGCTTTCGTAGATTGGGATGTATTCTTCTAGCTTCCTTCACGAGACAATCTTCATATTCATGGTGGAAGAACCGAATTCTCTCTATGGAGGACATTTTTTGCTTGTAGTCATTGCCATTGTTGTGATCCCAAGCAAGAAGCTTGGCTTCCTCAGTTGTAAGACCAACATATATTTTGCACTTTGCATACCTAAAGAAGAATGTGGTGGGGTGCTCCTTCACTAGCTGTTTGCGGGCCTCTACAGAGTGTGAACCACCAATCACATAATATGTATAATCCTCAAACAGACCCTCATTGAACTCCTCCACAGAGCTGCACTAATTCGGATCCACGATGACAAGGAAAGGCACAACAATAGCATGAGGATTTATCTTCATTTTCTTCTTAAGGTTCTGCACGTGCAGATTGTGTGGCTCCCTGATCTCAAGGGGCCTCCTCCCTATGACTGGATCCATTGGTGGCCTATTGATGATATTGATTGGCAGGTGGAACAACTGCCCCTTCTTCACAACTTTTCTTCTAGCTATGTCCTCCCTCATCTTGTTCTTCTTTGTACCAAGAATACCCGAGGCAAGCTCCCCACTAGGTGCAAATATTATATTCTCAGAGCTAGAGCTTGAGTCAGAAGACTCCTCATGAGCAATTCTCTTCTTTTTCTTTAGGAACTTTTTTTGCATGCACTGCTTATCCCTTGGCTTTACAGGGGTTGTAATCTTCTGTTGTGTTGGCATGATGTTGCCCTGGATCCATGGCATCAAGTCCTTGATAAGATTCAATGAGTCCCTGCATATCTCTGCAAGCCTCTCTGAAACACAACACTCTGGGCACAAGAAATCCATCTTGCATATTACATTTCTTAAACCTTTTGATGTCTCTACCAAGACAAGGAGGTTGTCAGAATCCTCATCTTCATAATCTAGTTTGAACACAAGGCCATACTAAAAACCCTGTGTTGTCATGATCTTTCCTCTCCCGTACGCCCCTGCGAACACAAGTAGGACTGCATTCTTTTCTTCCACATATTTAAGGCACCACTCCAGGTTTGTCATGTCCCGGAGTGGACGATCTATCCTTAAGACCTCTACGTCCCTCGACCTTTCCTTCCTAGTTGCATCATCCTCAGGTATTTTGATGCTTCTTTGTCCACCAGAAGACATTCCAACCGGATTGCTGGCCTTCTCAGAGGATAATGATGCAATGTTTTTCTTCGGTTTTGCTTGGTGACCAATGCCTCTGTCACATTGCTGATCCACAGAGCTCATTGTCACTTTCAGCTTCTTGAAGGGCCTCTCACTTTTTGACTTAGCATCCCTGAATGGGCTTGAAAATATGAGCTCATACATTAATGTGTTTTTCAACGGTCCAAGTCGATGCTTGGCATCGACTTGCACGATGCCTGGCATCGACTTGCACACAAAGTCGATGCCTGGCATCAACTTGCACCTAAAAGTCGATGCCTGGCATCGACTTTGCATCCGAAAGTCGATGCCTGGCATCGACTTTCAGGCCACATTCGATGCCAGGCATCGACCTTCCAGGTCGATGCTAGGCATCAACTTGAGGGTTTAAGTCGATGCCAGACATCAACTTGACGGTGAAATTCGATGCCTGACATCAACTTGACGGTGAAATTCGATGCCAGACATTGAATTTAAGTGAAAATCGATGCCAGGCATCGACGTGAGGGTGCAACGCGATGCCAGGCATCGAGTTGGACCCCAAAGTCGATGCGTGGCATCGACTTGCACCTAAAAGTCGATGCCTGGCATTGACTCACACCATTAAGTTGATGCATGGCATCGAGTTGTACCCTCATTCGATCTATATTACATGAGCTAAGAAAAATAAAAACCTAGAAAGCATACTATTTACTCAAACATACAAAGGGAATCTTTTAGGAATCTTCTTTTGTGGTATGATTTTGTCTACCTCTTGGTACTCTTGCCAACATTCTTCTTCTCCATGAGAGTTGCCTTGCTAGTTTGGTGAGCTCTGTACTCCATTGCTGTCTGTGCTCTGTTGCTCTCTCTTGCTCGCGGATTTTGGAAATGAGAATGATCTCCTCCTCTGCTATTTATAGGCAATTGGGTAACCTGAACCAGAGACCAACTGGATCTAACTGAATGAATCCAGTTGCTAACTAGATCTGTCAACTTATCTAACCAGGAAATACCACTCACACAAATAGGCTATTTCACCTCGAGTTTAGTGAAATATTTATAGAACCTTGCAACTATTTATATGCATTTGCATGAAATTTACACTTCAATGGCAAGAGTATGGTATGTACATGAGGAAGGCTAATCTCATGTATAAATTGTTTCTTAGAATCTACTGCTTGGGGAAAAATCAAGTCTAAGTTGTGTTGAATATGGGAGATTAATGACATCTTTATAGTCTTATCCTTCTCACTTCAGTTCATATTCACATTTATCTTGTAAAACGTTGTTAAAAAGGAAAATCAATGTATGAATAAACATTCAACAAAGAACTTTGGGGTTCAAACGTCTTGAACAACAAAATAGGTTGGTAATTTCAAATGTCACTCATTGTCTTTGCAGAAAAGAGAAAATCAAATGAAGTTATCTTATAGCATCCAACGTTCACGTAAATCTTAGATTCAAAATTCATTTGAAAATCTTTTGTAACAAGCGGTTTTCCACGGATATAGCTTTTACACATAATTCTTTCATATACTTTTCCGACCTCTTTTATACATAATTCTTTCTTAATATACTTTCATATACCTCTTTGAGATCTAGCCAAGACCACAATAAAACCTAATCCTTGAAATCTTAACCAAAGGTAAAATTTCTTCTTGTAAAGTCTTCAATGGCACTACTCCAAAAAAATTTAATATCTAATCCAATTGGAACTCAACTTGGATATATTTTGATTCACTCATAATTCTAAAACTCAATGACTCATATCTAGTTTGAAATCAACTATGTATCTCATCTTTCAAAAGTGAATCAAATCTTTGGTTCCCTTATTAGTGTATATCTGAGTAATTAAGTACTTTAATTTTAGGCTTTAAGTGCTTTAATGTAATTTGATGTTTAATGCACTTTAATGTACTTTTATGACCTTTTGATTTCATATCTACTTGATGTGACATTTGATGTGACATTTGATGTGACATTTGATGTGACATCTTCACTTGATCTCGGACTTCTACTTATTTAAAAAGGTAATTCATCTTCAGTCTTCTTTGAACTGAGTGAAGATGAGCTCAATCTTTTTAGTGGATGCTTGGGCATTAGATTCCTTTGCTCATATTGATACAGTTTCGGATTCATTGTTCTCAGTTGACCCTTTCCTCATAAGCAATGATCCCTATGGTTTAGAACGTGGTGATGATTCTATGTTTTCTGTTGAGTCATTTAAGTTATCCAATTCACAGTGCAATGTTGCTCAACCAAATGCACCTCTTGATCTCCCATCTGATCTAACCATTGATCTCCCTTCTGACTCAAGTGCATGTGGAGCAACGGAAAGGCAAAGCAAGCTCAATCTACGTTTTAAAAGAAGGCCTCGTGAAGTAAGTCAAAAAAGATTTAAATTTCTTACTTCAGATAGACAAATTGCATTGGATATTGTGAAGCATTGTTGTGGTTTGAAATGTTTGTACAATTTAGGAATGAAGAAACTAAAGTACCTAAGAGAGAAATTCCTCCATTTAGATAGTGAAATGCAGGATATATACCTTGTTTCTCGCATGCGAATGATTGAGGATAACATGTCAGTAACACGTGTTGCTTTTGAATATTTCTTTAGTCAAGGGATGCGATGTTGTAGGGCTGCATTTAAAATTGCAATGGGTGTGGGATCTTTTAGAATACATAGGGTTCAATAGGGGCTTATGAATGGGGATCTCATTTTGGATACGTTCCATGTTGGGACCCAAGGATCTGTTGGACGTCATGCAATGAATTGGATGATGAACTATTTTAGCTTGCATTGTGAGGTTATGCCTACAACTGGAAGGTTGCACTTGTCAGATAACTTTACTCGTCGAGAGGTATTTCAAATATATAGAGAAGACATGGAAAATAGAAATGAGAAGTATGTGTTGTATCGTCACTTTACTCGATTATGGAAGGAAGAGTTTAACAATGTGTCTATTCCTCGTAAAGTTAGAATGGGTGAATGTTCAGTTTGCGCCACTTTGAAAAACATAGCAAAGGGGGCTACAACACCACAAGAAAAGGATAATTTTAAAAACCTTCTTAACAACCATCGTGAGATTCAAGCTTTAGAGAGAAAGAAAGCAATTCATCATCGAAGTAAAGCACTCAGAAATCCGGAGCGTTATATGTGTTTGTTGATCGATGGTATGGATAAAAAGAAAACTTGTTTGCCACATTTTTATCACATCCCTAAGGACATTGGAGATGAAATCCTTGTGCAAATGCATTTGGTTGGTGCTTTGGTATACAATGGAACTGTAATGTCCAAGGTTTTCTTCACATATCCGAATGTGCATAATGATCCAAACCTTACAGTTACTGTCATTCATCGGGTTTTGCAATCATGGAAGGGTCTTTTGCCACCAACTCTACATTTGCAACTTGATAATACTGCAAGAGAGAATAAAAATTCTACAGTCTTTGGATATTTAAGCATGCTTGTTGAAAAACAGGTATTTCAAAAGGTTAAGGTAAATTTCCTTCTGGTTGGCCACACTCATGATCACATTGATCAAATGTTCAATACTTTCTCTAAGAAGTTGGCATGTAACAATGCTTTTACTCTTCCAATTTTATTTGAGCTGATTTTAGAAGCATATACTCAAAAACCAGAAGTTCAACACCTCACACAGATTTATAACTTTCAACACTTTTGCTCAATGGGCCTTGATAACAGTGCTGAGGTTTTGGCTCCATTGCACAATATTAGTTTCAACCATGTATTCTTGATGAGGAGGGTTGATGAAATAACCCTTTTATTTGCAAAGCAGTATTCATCTTCTCCTGGGTGGGAGCCTAAAGAGGGATGCAGATTCTTATTGCAGGTGCCTAATTTGTCTACAGTGTATGGTGCAAAACAATCACCAATTCGTGTAGAGATATGCACACATGACAACTTTCCATAGATTGTAATTTTTTCCATTGAGGCATTCATCCTTAGGCATAAAAATAGGGGTGAAAGAGGGTAAGAAGTTAGCCATAGATAATGAGCTACCTTAACTTTTGGTCATTACACAACTTTGAGGAGAAAGTGTTTAGAAACACTATCAAAGATACTTGTCGAAAATGCCGCTTCAAAATAATTGCGAGGCTGGGGATGAACAACTGGACACTAAACTTAAAATTCTTGGGGGGGGGGGGGGGCTTAGAGTAGCCTTCGACTTGTACAACATCGAGATAATTCGACACGAGAGGAGAGGGATTAGATTAGCCCGTTGTACACCGATGGAGTCTTAGAGACTTGAAGAAGCCTGTAGGTGGGCTTAGACTAGCCTCCAACCCATAGGACCACACACACAAAATCCTCCTTCTTATATATTGTTGTTACAAGAGGAGGGGACACTTAGTGCCAAGATAGGTTGCCAAGGTTGGGTTTGAAATCCTTTGGAGAAATATAAAGTGGCGAACCCATTTTACAAATGATCTAGAATTATGCAAAAACTAATTATGATGTCCAAAACTAATTGCTCTGACATGACGAACCCATTTTAAAAATCATCTAGAATTATGCCTTGCAGAGCATATCACAAGGATGATTGGCCTGGAATTGCACACTCTTTTAATGAGGATGATACCTTCACGATTCACCTCAGTTTTGGATGCGGCCTAAATTTCAGTGATATGTCACAGAATTCATCTGACACGCACATGCCTGAGGAAGTAGTGCATTAATCAATGGATTTCTGTTCACATCATGAATCATGATTGATGCCATACTGTAGTTTGAGGAGTCGATGGTGTGTAGTTGCTAAGCTGTTAGATGTGTAGACATCAAATGATGTTGCTAAAGTGAGTTTGCATGCAGTCCGCCCTCTGTAGGCTATTTCTATGCAAAGGAAGCTCTTCTTCATCAGCTTCTTCATCTTTCACGATCATCACCTGAGCCATGAATGCTACGAGATCTTGCACCTTCTTGCTCTTAGGCCCTCCTGCATCCTCTTCATCCGGTCTAGTATCTAAATCCTCATTTGCACTCTATTTGAAGTTTCCCTTCTCGTGTCTTGTGCAGGTCAAACCCCCTCTTTTTGATAAGAAACAACGGCATTTCTGTGTGACTGCTCAAGCCCTGCCTGCTGGTGATACCTCTGATTCCGCTTTGCTAGAAAAACCGAATCCATCAACTTCATCTGGCTCATCGTCTGTGCATGGGACGAACACGATCAATAGATCTTTGACCAAATCTGAAGCATAACATCCATCTCGTATATGTGACAACGAGAAAAGATGGCATCCTACGGCAAAGGACTGAAGTAGCACTAGCACTCTTGCTTCCTTGCAATGATGGTGTTCCAACCAGAAACAAAGATGGATGTTGCAGAGTATGATCCCTCTCTGAGATAGCTTTCAGCACAGGTGCGTGAAATTGCACGCAACATAGGTCTCTATGTACCAGAATAACTTGCACAGAACAGAGATATCTATCACTTACAAAGGCTAGTACAAAAGTGTTTGAGAACATTACATGAATGTGAGATGCACTATCAGTTCTCCAACGATTGAGAGCTACTTCAAACTGGATGAAAGAGGTTCACAATAGCGTTTCTAATCACTCCACAAACTTGAGATGCATCACAATCCATGAACAACGGCACAAATATGAATGGTAAAAGTGTTTAGAAATATTATGAATCATGGTGGAACTAAATATCAACTTCACTTCACGAACTCAAAACTGAAGTAAACCAGCAAATGGTGCCACAAATGAGGGTGGGTGGGAGGGAAAATGTTAATAAAAGGTGTATAAAATGGTGATCAAAGTGGGAGGCTGGGCAAATGGGCAAAATGAGACCCAAAGAGCACAAAACTGATGGCAAAAGCTTCTCGCAATAAGGAGAAAGCAAGTCCACCAATGCTCAAGCACCACCACCACCAAAAAGACCGCCAAACGCACCACCAAGACCTCCACCAAGACCTCCACCTAGCACTTTGATACCATGTAGAGAGAACGCATGCGGAAGCAAAATGAAAAGTAAAGTACTCTCACGAAACAAAGAATGTGTGAGACACAAAATGAGTAGACCATGAAATGGGTAAACTCATGTGGATTAGAAATGAGCTTGCCAAGAGCATGGAGTAGGCTCCTCAAGCTTCTAACCAAATACAAATGGGGGAGAGGCCCTCGTTATATAGATTTGTGAGGGTCTCTCCAAAATAAATCTCATGTGGGATAATTCCCCTTAAAGGAGAATGAATACAACTGGTAGAAGCAAATGGCAAGGTACCCAAATACAAAGGAAATACACGAAAATATAATGGAAATCAAATGGAAATAGAGTGACTCCAAGATACAAAAGGGAGATGCACTCTCATAGTCTCAACAGTAATCGAAGAGGAGGCTATTCAAGAAGAGGTAAACAACAAGGAAATTATGCAGTTGAAGGTAAAAGTGATGATTATGGTTCTCTTCTTATGATGAATGTAGAAACTAAGATGAATTGCAATAGTGATGTATGGTATGTAGATAGTGGTTGCTCTAACCATATGTCACATGATGCTTCATGGTTTTCAAATATGCATAATCCTTCATGTAAAGGTCATGTTGAAACAGGAGATGATACAACACATAAGATTATGTAGGTTGGAGATGTTATGCAGGATAAGAGCAAGACAAATTGCTTAAAGGATGTACTCTATGTACCAACGATCACTAAGAATTTGATGTCAGTTGGTCAAATGGTAGAAAAAGTTTTGCAGATAAGATTTAATCATGCAGGTTGCTTCATTGAGGATCCAAAGCAAAGGAGGTTAATTGCTAGAGGACAAAAACAAGGTAGATTGTTTACATTCAAGGTAAACCCAAATCATACAAACTATTTCTCTTATGGTATGCATCGAATAGCAGAGCTTGATCTTTGGCACAAAAGTATTGGACACATGAATGGATACAGGTTAAAGGAGCTATCAAAGAAGAGGATTGTTGAAGGATTACCTGATCTTACTAAGCAACATATGGTGCATCTTTGTGAAGCATGTCAAATGGGTAAGTAGAGTAGACACCCTTTCAATCATTCAAGCTATATAAGCAATGTATTGCTAGATCTTATACACATGGACGTATGGGGTCCTACTAAAGAGGCATCTTTGGTTGGTAATAAGTAATATGTATCATTCATTGATGATCATAGTAGAATGACATTTGTGTATTTCATTAAACATAAGAGTGAAGTCTTTGATTGTTTCAAAACTTTTAAATCATTTGTCGAGATGCAAACAGGAAGATATGTTAAGAAGCTAAGACCCGATGGAGGGGGAGAGTATTTCTCTCAAGATTTTACTCATTTTTTGTATGATGAAGCTATCAAAAGAGAAGCTACATGCAGGTATACTCTACAACAAAATGGAGTCACAGAAAGAAGAAACAAAATCATAGCGAAAGCATCTAGAAGCATGTTAAATGATATGTGTTTGCCTTATTCTTTTTGGGTTGAAGCTGTTAGCACAAGTGTGTATATTATGAATAGAGTACCTACCATTGGAGTTCATCATTTGACACCATATGAGGTATGGCATAAAGGAAACCAAGTGTAAGTCATTTGAAAGTATTTGGTTGTGTATGTTATGTATATGTACCTAGTGAAGTGAGATCAAAACTTGATGTGAAATCAGAAAAGTCTATATTTATTGGTTATGTAGATGCTCAAAGAGGATATAGATGTTATAATCCTCATACCAATAAGGTGGTTGTTTCAAGAGATGTAAACTTTGATGAATCACTTTCATGGTATGTAGATAAGAAAAGTTCGCGGGTCATAAATGGAGATGAAGAAGATACAAGTGAAGGAGATGAGTGCTTAGCTCAGCCCACAAGAAGTTTAAGTGATGAGAAAAGTGGTTTGGATGAAGAAAGAGAGCTACCTTTCAATGGAAGATTAAGGCAAGAGTCACCTCCAAGTGTTAAAAGTAAAGGTAAACTCAAACTTGTTGAAGTTAATGATGGAGGAGAGGAAATTAGTGATGTATGTGAGTATGGAGAATCATCAAAGGTTCCTAATAAGAAAGGAAGAACATCTACATTGGAGGTAAGCAGAACTTCAAGAGTGAGTAAGCAACCTCAAAGGTATACTTATGAATCTTTTATGAATATTCATTATGCTTTTATGACAAAAGTTGAGGAGGAAAATGAACCCACATGTTATGTTGAGGCAAAAGGAGATGAAAAATGGGAGAAAGCAATGAGAGAAGAAACGGAAGCACTACATGATAACAAGACTTGGAATTTAGTTCCAAAGACACCAAAACAAAAGGTAATTGGTTGCAAGTGGGTTTTTAAGAATAAAAGAAATAGTGATGGTAGTGTGTCAAGATATAAGGCTAGACTTGTAGCAAAAGGATATAATCAAACTCAAGGATTGGACTATGAGGAAACCTTTAGTCCAATAGCAAACATGGCAACAGTGAGAACTTTGTTGGCTTTAGCTGTAAGTAAAAGGTGGAATATATATCAACTCGATATAAAGAATGCCTTTCTTAATGGTGAGTTAAATGAAGAAGTGTATATGTCACAATCAGATGGTTATGTGGATTCAAAATGTCCTAATCATGTATGCAGGTTATAGAAGTCATTGTATGGTCTTAAACAGGCACCAAGGGCATGGAATGCAAGGTTGGTAAAGTATCTTATGTAGCAAGGATACATAGCGAGTCATCCTGACCCTTCACTTTATGTAAAACATGTAGATGATATGTGTGTCTATGTATGCATTTATGTGGATGACTTATTGATTATAGGGAATGATGCAAAAGCAATTGATGAGATAAAAGGTAATTTGCGAAAGGAATTTAAAATTTTAGATCTTGGTTTGCTTAAATACTTTCTTGGGATTGAAATTGTGTGTAGTGATGAGGGTATGTGGTTGATACAGAGAAAGTATATATGTGATATGCTGAAAAGGTTTGGTATGGAGGAATGTAAATTTGTTTCTAGTCCAATGGAATGTAATGTAAAGTTGAGTGCAAAGGAAGGTGATGAGTTGCATGATATGAATGCATATAGATCCATGGTAGGATCTTTGATTTATGCAACAAAAACTAGACTTGATATATGCTATGCAGTGGGAGTATTGTCACAGTTTATGAATGAACCTAGAGTACCTCATATGCATGCAACGAAAAGAGTGCTTAGGTATTTGAAAGGTACCATGAACGAAGGATTATTTTATAGTCATGATGCTGATCTAACTCTTAAAGTCTTTAGTGATGCAGATTGGGCTCGAAGCAAAGATGATAGTAGATCTACAAGTGGATATGTGGTAATAGCAGGAAACAAGACATTAACATGGAGTTCAAAGAAATAGCCTACATTTGCTTTATCTTCTATAGAGGCTAAGTATAGAGGTTTGGCATTGGCTACTACTGAGGTTATGTGGTTTAAAAAGTTGTTTCATGACTTGAATGTGTAGGTTAATGTACCACTAATATATGGGGATAACTTGAGCAACATTCATATGACCTCAAGTCCTATTTTTCATGCTAGAACAAAGCATATAGAGGTTCACTATCATTATGTCAGAGAGAAGGCCATAAACAATGAAGTACAAGTTTCTTTTGTGGGAACAAAAGATCAAGTTTCAGATATCTTCACCAAATCCTTGGATGGACCAAAGCTTCAAAAGATTCAACTATATTCTTGGCATGAAGAAAAAACCCTTTGAAACTTGAGGGGGAGAAGGTTGCAAACATTTGTTTTATGTATGGTACAAGTTTCAAGTTATGTAAATACCTTTGCGAAGTCTTCAAATACCTCAAGAAGGCTCATATTATTCATAAAAGATAGCCAAAATACCACGTGAGTTCTAGAACATGATAAATCAAATTAGTGAGTCACAAGGGAGCTGAAGTGGTGTCCTAGTGGAAGGTCGATGTGGCTAGTTCTCAAAGTTCATCAATACTTTGCTTATTTGAGCACGAGTCATGTAATACCTCCACCCAAGTGTCTACCACGAATTTATATGTATTAGGAAGGTTTTAGATTAGTTCTCCATGCTATAAAAAGAGGGAGAAGTCGTGATCTTGTGCGAAGTCCAAGAGAGTCATATGTGTATCTCTACGCTACTGTAGTTTTGTATGCAGACATTGCAGAGCTTGTATCTCCCTAATTATATATCCAAATTACATGTTTAATAGCTCATTTGAAATCTCTTATTGTCTATTTTCATAATTTCAAGTTTCATAATCATTGAATTTGTGTTCTGAGAGAAGTAATCTGTACAAGTATTGTGTATTCTCAGGTTCACCCTTGCTGAAGGTCTCCATTAAACCTCAAACTTGTAGAGATCATATATCCTTGTGTATTTATCCACATTTGAGTGTTCTTTGGCTCATTGGAAAGTTCTCAGTTTCTAGTATATGTGGTTAAAATAGTTTCAAAAAATTCGGAGTCAGTAGAGAACAGTAAACTCTGCAAGTATGACTGGTTTTCTGTGTTGAAGTTTGTGAGAAGAACAACTTGTTCTTAGGGGGTTCCACCTACTTCTAGCTATATTTTGCAGGTCAGTAAAGTCCAACGTGTATGTATGTATCTCTCTATCTATCTATCTATCTATCTATCTATCTATCTATCTATCTATCTATCTATCTATCTATCTATCTATCTATCTAGCTACCTAGCTACCTAGCTACCTACCTACCTACCTACCTAGCTAGCTACCTAGCTACCTATCTATCTATCTATCTATCTATCTATCCTTCTATCTATCTATCTATCTATCTATCTATCTATCTATCTATCTATCTATCTATCTATCTATCGATCTATCTATCTATTGAAGTAATTCAATTGCAATGCACCATAGTGCACTCTCCTTTGGATGAGCTCCACGATGATATCACCGAAGTAAAAAACCGACCTGCTAAGCCCAGATAGGGTACTTTGCAAAGAGAGTGTAGAATACACAGAAAAACATAGTACACAGGGAGCATGAAGACAAAATTCTTAGGTCTTACAAATGCGATCGAACTTAGTGTCTGTGACTGATCAGACCACTACATGTTTTATTAAAGAACATATACAAAGAAGTGTTCGGTGACCATTTGGCCTTTCATATGGACACTAATGGTAACAATCTCCCACTAGAGGCCAATATAGTGAAAGTAACTATGGGAGAAAAATAAAGAATACCTGAGTGTAAGTATACAAACTATACCTCCCACATGATGGGCATGTTACATAGTATACAAGTGACTGTGTAAGATCATGAATCAAGTAACCCCCATCAAGTGACAATAGTGTCGAGAGCTATAATGTAGTAGAGCTTTAGTCAAAGCAATTTCAACATTATCTCGAGTGTGAACCTTCTCAAGAATAATGCGCTCAGTGGCCAAGCAATATCTAATGAAGTGATACCTCACCTCAATGTGGCTGGTCTTTGCATAATAGGCTAGATTCTTAGCCAAAGCAATGGCACTCTGACTATCACTCAGAAAATGAGGTACAAGCTGAGGTAAACCCATATCACAAGCAAGATAGGAAATCCACAACACTTCTTTAGATGCCTCACTTGCTGCGACATACTCTGCTTCTGTGGTGGAAATAGTTGTACATTCTTGAAGATGCGATTTCCAAGAGATAGCACT
>CM035427.1:45726286-45758786 GCA_020310875.1 Ceratopteris richardii
CCACTCAAACTCCTGCTAAATTGAGTTTCTCCTTCATAGAATTTTTATGCTTCCTCAACATCGTCAACCTAAAATGCATGAGGTGGTGCATAATATGGTTTATGTTCATCAAGTACCACATCCTTGGACTCTAAGCTATTTTATAATGGAACTATAACATATATACCCCTTTTGTTTTGTAGAGTAACCTATAAGGATACATTTCTCTGCCCTAGCATCCATCTTACCTTCCCTCACCTCTTGAGGTACATGGACATAGCATATACATCCACAAATCTTAGATGTGACAAGGCTTCCTTTGGTAATAAACCTCATGTGAAGTAGCACTAGAACTGTGGACATAATGATGAAAGTTGGAATCCGGAAATATTTTGAGTTACCCATTTATAAGCCTGACTTCCAAAGATGCACTTAGGTAATGAATACTTTACAGCTAGCCTTGCATAACCCCTCTGTGCCAGAGGCAAAAGTACTGGATGCAACAGGAGAATGGGTGCTTATACAATTCACACATGACTTAATTAAAGATGCTTTTGGCTAGGAAAAAGATAGAGCCACTGATTTGAAGGATGAAGTGGAGCCAAAACACTAAATTTTTTGGACATCAAACGCTTGAACATAGAAGATGCGGTCTACCTCATTCATCTTCATTTTTGTCTTCCCAATATGAATAGCTACATAGCCCCACACAAGATCATTGTACAATTCTTATCCCATGCTATCAGGTAGATTGGGAACTAGGTGAATGGGACGTCTGATATCCAGGAGCATCTCTTTGAAGCTAAAAAGCAGTGGCAACAGAAGAAATTCTTAAATGGTAGTACTACATTAACAATCCTCATTTACCATGCACTAGGAATCTGAGAGCACCTGACTAAGATGCCCACATCCTCCGAAATGGCTAAGTATGGAAAGATGGCCACTGTACCATGAAAGAAGAAAGAACTAAAGGTGGTAGAGGAAGCAAAGACCAGTTCTCAACCATGCATGAGAGGAACAAAAAGATTATGAGAAATGCGTAAGGGAGATGAATCACTTCCTACTTCCAAAAGAGTGCATGTCCTGCCAAAGACCAAGCTTGACAATTCAAAGCCATTACAGAAGGAGAGCTGTAAGAAGCATTAGAAGCAACTCACTAATATATGGAAGGTCAAGTCAATCTGTGAATACAAGGGCATCATTACCATCAGTCCCATAAATACATTCCTCAAGAAAAGAAATTATCGAAGTCCGACACCTATAAAGAGTTGGGATTAACAACCTAAAGTTCATCCTCAAAAGCTAAAGAAGATTAAGAGACATCTAGGATGAATGTGGACATTAAAAGTGATTCAAAAGATGATGGTAATTGGGAGGAGTTGAATCAAGTCACGGATGACTTTGGAGTGGAAGGTACAAAGATAAACCAAACTCTTGATGACACTATCAAGGACACAACAGGGCAACAATCACCTAAAGAAGGAACTCATGTATTCAAAATGAATGAAGAGACAAACATTCAAATCACAGAGACTCACTTAGATGAAGAGGCCCCAGTAAAGAGACCAAAGGAAGAGAAAGAACAAGAAGAAGTGGAGGAACCGCTGAAGTGTAGGTAGGTCATTCCTAGCACTCAATATTTTGCCCATATCTTGAATCAGAAGTGTCAAAATTGAGTGAAAATAGACCATTTGATGCGTCTTCTTGAGAGCTTTGAAAGGAACCAACTATTTGCTATATTCCGAGTTCGGAGCTAAGAGAAAAGCTCAATTTATTGTTGGTTGCTTCTCTAGGTGTTGGGACACCATAGCCGACCATGAAAGCTTTGAATGTGATAGTTTACACTTGTTTGCACCTTTGTTAGTTCACATTTGCATTGACCATCATTTGAATGCATGTCCCTGTACACTTGCTAGGTTATGATACTTCTTGGATTGATAATTAAAGTGACTATATGCACTTGTAGGGGATTAAGGTATAGTCTCTTTCTCTTCAAGTTCCTAAGTTGATACTTAGATACACATAGACAAACAAACAAACAGACAAATAGATAGATAGATAGATAGATAGATAGATAGATAGATAGATAGATAGATAGATAGATAGATAGATAGATAGATAGATAGATAGATAGATAGACAGGTAGGTAGGTAGGTAGGCAAGTAGATAGATAGATAGATAGATAGATAGATAGATAGATAGATAGATAGATAGATAGATAGATAGATAGATAGATAGATAGATAGATAGATATATAGATAGATATATAGATAGGTAGGTGGGTAGGTAGGTAGGTAGGTAGATAGGTAGATAGATAGATAGATAGATAGATAGATAGATAGATAGATAGATAGATAGATAGATAGATAGATAGATAGATAGATAGATAGATAGATAGATAGATAGATAGATAGATAGATAGATAGATAGATAGATAGATAGATAGATGTTAGAAGTTATGTGTTTTCTAGGCCAAGCTCAAGCATACCATTTTAACTAAGTAACTTCATTTGAAGGCTTCTAAACCTTATGAAACTCAAATCATATGTTTGAATGTGCACCCTTATCCAAAAGGGCATTGAACCACCAAAAGACTCTGCAATCAAGAGACAAAGTCTCAAGGTAGCCGAAGAGACAAGGAGGGCATGTTAAGAGACATGGAGGATATATGAAGAGTCATGGAAGTCTTGCATGGCTTTTCAAACACCATCCAAGCTCATTGTAAGTGTTTGTGGATGGTACGAGGGTGGGGTGCTGCTTGTACATGTGCAATTGAGCCATTTTCTATCATAGGAGTTCATATTCTCTTGTATATTTTTCATATTCTTTCCAAAGGGTGTCGAATTTCTATAGCAGCCTATTAGTTCTTTATTTTTTGTTTTTTTGGAAGCTCTCATTTTAGAGTTCTTGTAGTTTTTCTACGCATTTTTATGGATGACTTTACAGTGTTTCCAGGCACAGATAGAAGAGCAGCAGTTCAAGATTTCCATGATCATTTGGAAAATCTAAAGGAAATCTTTGAGCAATGTCTCAAAACAGGTTTGAAATCAAATCCTGATAAATGTCACTTTTTGGTCACCAAGGGCACTCTTCTTGGTCACATAGTATCTGTTGAAGGGATAATGGTTGATTCTGCAAAAGTGACTGCTATCCTCTCCATGCCTATTCCACAAAGCCCAAAGGAAGTGCAAAGTTTTTGGGCCATGCAGGATACCATAGAAGATTCATATGAATGCATTCAGAAATAGCTAAGCGCTTGTCAAGGCTTACCAGTAAAAAGGTCCCTTTCTCATGGAGTTCTGAAGCTGAGAAAGCATTTTGTGAACTAAAATTGAGGCTATGTACTGCTCCGCTTTTAAGTGTTCCTAACTGGTCATTGGAGTTTCATGTGCATACAGATGCCAGTCTTCATGCTGTTGGTGCAGTTCTAGCTCAACCATCATCACACAAGGTTGATAGACCTATCTCCTATGCCAGCAGGTTACTCACCAAGGCATAAAGGAACTACAATACGACCGAAAGGGAAGGTTTGGCTATTGTATTTGCTCTTCAGAAGTTTCGGCATTACCTTCGGGGGTACATTTGATAGTCATATCTGACCATCAACCCTTGAAGTACTTGATAAACAAGCCTAGAGTGGCTGGAAGGGTTTGGAGATGGTTACTCCTGTTTCAAGAATTTAACTTTGATATTCATATTAAGCCAGGAAGAGAGCACTACATGGCAGATCAAGTGTCCACGACTGCAATGAGTGAGAAGGCAACATGTATTGATGATGAACTGGTGGATAGTAATCTCTTCCTAGTAGCAATTCAAATTGATTGGTATGATGGAATTCTCAATTTTCTTACTATTGGAAAACTCCCAGAGCATTTGACACCTATAGAAAAGAGACAATTACTCCTTAAAACCAAGGTGTACTCACTCATAAATGGGAATTTATATAGATATTGTGAGGATGATATCTTGAGAAAGTGTGTTTATCGAGAGGAGGTAAACCTTTTGCTTGAGGCAGCACATAGTGAAGGGCATCTAAAAGGAGAAGATTTGGCTCACAGAATCATCCACAAAGGACTATGGCGGCCACATATCTATAAGGATGCGATCAATTTTGCTAAAGAATTCCACATTTTCCAGAGATGTGCTCCTATGCCAACCAGATTGAATTTCCAACCCTTAGTCATATCTACAGGATGGCTTCCATTCGAACAATGGGTTCTTGATTTCATAGGACCAATTAGTCCAACTGGTTGACCTGGGGGAAAGAAATATATTATGATGGCCACATGCTATGCAACTAAATGGATTGAGGCTAGAGCTAGTATAGATTGCACAGCTTTAACAATAGCTAAGGTTTTGTATAAACGTATTTTCTCAAGATTTGGTTGCCCACTGGAAATCACTAGCGATAGAGGCACACATTTTGTAAATCAATTGCTCCAATTTATATTTGATGGGTACAAGGTCTTCCATAAGAAATCTTGTGCCTACTAAGGAGCAAGAGTGTCCCATGCCTACCGTGATGTAAAACATGACCGAGTGTGTGGAACTGTATGAAGCTTCACAGAAAGTGCAATCCAAGAATGATATTGAGCATCTTTTCCATCCCGTTTAAGTTTTTCCTATGTAGATGGAGAAGGATAAACCACTATACTCGAAGAAGGAGCTCCATTTGTGACCATAGACTGTGAAGTAGAAGCACCTGCGGATCTTTGATCTACATCTACCACTATGTTCCAAAGTTTTTTAGCAACAAGAACATGCTTCATCATGTAAGACCACATCAGGTAGTTGGTCCCATCAAGCTTATCTTCAGCTTGAAGCATGCCAAACAAGTCATTGCTGCCCGCCATTTCACTAAGGAACAAGAATGTGACAAAATCTTCACTTCGACGAAAGCTGAAATAAATACTGAAATTTCAGTTCACAAACCGTTCCTTTCATGGTGATTCTGACTACACGAATGGCTTTAAAATGGGGATAAAAGCCTAGCACACCTAGTGGAAATGCTTCTTCACTACTAAAATACATAGTTATATGCTCCGAAGTCGATTTGCATCGTTAAAAGTGCATGCACGCCATGACACAAAAAATCAAAACTTGAGAAGGAGCTAAACCTACTTTGATACCATGTTTAGGTGTATGTAGAAGTGCGAGAGGCACACAAGAAGCACACACAAGGAGCACAAACGTAGCAAGACACATGGAGAAGACAATGGTTGGAATAGCTCTCTCTATTGACAATGAATTGAACTGAAGTAAGAGCTGAATAATATCCCTAAGTACAAAGTACCACCACATATGAGTAAATCATGTACGTGGTAACATGGGGAAAAAACTTCTGGCCAGCACTAGAGTAAAAAGTGCCCATGTATAGGGAAAAGGTTCACATCAAAGTTACTCGAGGAACACATAAGTGTTACAGTAGAACATTTGTAGTGTATGTGAACAATCTCCATGTGAATGATAATGATGAAAATTCCAAATTATGTAGAAAACCTTTTGAAAGAATAGGTAGATGTATTTCTAGAAGAATTGTTTGGTCTTCCTCCACCTATGGAGATTGCCCATGCCATTGACCTAAAGCTCAAAAAAGACAAAATAATTTCTATGACTTTATGAGAAGACCACTTGAATTTCAAGAAGATGACATGGTATTTCTTAAATTCAAACCTCACCAATCTAATGTGTTGCTAGGGAAGGATCATAGACTTTCTCCTCCATATGGAGATCCTTTTAAAGTATTGAAAAATATTGGATCTTTTGCTTATTTGCTGGAATTCGCTGAACATTTAAATGTGCATCCTATATTTCATGTTAGCTTACTTAAATGATATGTACCTAATGTTTCTCATGTTTTGCAGGACAACTATAAGTTGAATGATGATGACTCTTTTGAGCTTTGACCTGAAATGGTATGAGATAGGAGGGAAATATTGCTTAGAAATAGATCTATAGTACAGATTTTGGTGAAATGGCACACATATCCAATAGAAGATTTGACTTGGGTGAACTTATATGATTTCGTAGCACATTATCCTTGTTTTCAACTCTAAAGATAAAGTCCCTAAAAAGGAGCAAGACTTATATAGGCCTTTTGCTAGTGAAATAATTCATTTTGAACTTTCCAAATTACATTGTGGGGATAATTCTTAGAATGAACTTTGGATTGAGTCAATACGACCTACTTCTTGCAGGCGCGGCTCCCTCAACTAAGGGTATCCGATGTAATCCAAGCTCGTCTGGTATCCCTGTTAGATCTTTGTAGGACCATGCGAAGACATTTTTGTAAGCAAAAAGTAAAGAAGTTACCTTCTGCAGTAAAGGAGGATAACGCCATAGCCAAGAGGCTAAGTGGAATACTTGAGGATTCTCTTCATCCCATAAATTTACTTCTTGAACCAGTGTTTCAGGACTGGTCTTACTTGAAAAATCATCTCCAGTATATGGAGGAGTGGAATTTAGCTTATATTTTGCAATATGTTCTTTGGTCCATCCTTGAGGTATATCCGAAAAAGGAAGATCTTCTTTGCACTCAGGCTCACAACTTTCCTTCCCGGATACTTCTATATTTGTTGCCCCTTCAAAGTTTGTAGTTTCCTGCAAACTCTCATTCTCCAACTCCTTGTGAACTTCATGGCCTTTTGCTGTAACTCCTTCATCTGCAACTTCTTCCTCTATTTCATTGATTTCCACCGTGCAACACTCTGTACTTTCCATCATCCAATTCAATAATGTATCTTCTTCTTGGGGTATAGAGGGCATTACCTGAGTGTCCACAGTATACCTAGTAGTTTTTCCTGAGTTGAATCCTTCTTCCAAATGTAGTTGTAGTTGGCTATTGGTGCTTGTTGAAATCCACAGTTTGTTTTTTCCCCAATCTTGTAAAGCTTTTGCATGCCTTAGCCAAGGTCTTCCCAGGAGTAACGAATAAGAAGTCTCCTCTGGAAGTGCAATAACAACAAAATCTAGAACAAAGTGACAACCCTGTACTATCGTCCGTACCTTTTCAATAATGCCAAGAGGCGCAACCCGATGTTGATATGCTAGTGTAATTGTGAATGGTGCCATCTTGGTGGGGTTCAAATTCAGTTTTCTCATTGTGAAATCTGGCATCAAATTAATGCCAGAGCCTCCATCTATAATCACACCTGTGAGAGCTTCATCCTTTATAAGAACAGATAGCCTTGAGCTTTGGTAGTCTGCTAGGGGTGCAGGGGGAAAATCAACCATGAACCCATCTATGCTAGGTGGCTGGCTCAAGTAAGGAGAGTGTACAATCTTTAATAGGTCACTTCTTATTTTTGAATCCATCTTTATGAGTTCGTACAGACTAACCTTGTGATGAATACCTTTCAAGATCTGCTCAATGTTTACCTCATGTGTGTCTTCTTGCAGACTTGTTGGTTGATCCTTTAGTGAAGTAGCCATCCTTTCATAAGCTCCTTCAATATTTTCTTGGTCCTTCCATCCAACCTTCTTTTCCTCCTCTTTATCCTCGAGTCCCTCTTGTTCCTCTCTATGGGTTGTTGCCGCTTGTCTGGCTCTAGTCATCATGGGCATTAAAGAAGATGAAACGGCATAAGACTGAGTGGTCATACCTTCTTCTTGTGGAGAGACTGCAATCATGTGGATTGGAGCAGGATGACTTCTTGGGCAATCTTTGGTGTAGTGATCCTTAGCCTCTGGACAATGCTGACAAGGAGGTGCATCTTTTGGAAGGGAACACCTATTTTGCATATGGCCATACTCACCACAATGGTAGAACATCAAAGGCCTATTATATCTGGGCTTCGTTGGTCGATTCTCCTCTCTATTAGGTGCATTTGAAGTACTAGCATAATATGAATCCAAAGCTTGAGAGTTACCTCATTGCTATGTACCCTTGAGGTAGTAACAGTCTCTAGCTTCATGGCCATCCTTTCCACAAAATTGACAACTTACCTTGTTAGGACAATTAGCATTGGAATGTGCATTGTTGTTACATATTGTGCATCAAATCTTCCTTCTTATATCTTGAGTGGTCCGCAAATCTTCTAACTCATGGCGAAGTTGGGCGACTTCATCATCAGTGCGACGCAGTGGTGGAAAGACCTCCTCTTGGTGATTTCGTTGCATTATTAATGCCTCTAGTTCCTTCGTCAGTTGCCCAATAGGGTCTAGTTCTGCAGCATAATTTGTTTGTGTATCCCCTTCAAAATGTTGCCTAGCTTCTTCAATGCCTGATGCTGTTGCAACAAAATCATTGAGGGTTGCATCCAATCTAAGAGACTCACATAACGTCTACTGAGATGACCTGGGCAAAGCTTTTTCTATCCATTTTTTAACCAAGAAATCACCTGGAGCATGTGGAAGATGTGCAACAAGTGCTTTTGTCCTAGTGTGAAGTTCATGAAAGGATTCACGTGGTCTCAGCCTTAAGTTCTCTAGCTAATCTAGAGCTCTTTCGGAGGAGTCGCTTGGTCGAAATTTCTGTGAGAACGCTGTCTTCAAAGCCTCCCATGTAGCAAAATGGCCATCTGCATATTGACTGCACCATTTGTCTACAAGGCCTTCCAATGTGGATGGGAAGAGTACGAGCATTGCATCCTCTCTATTCTGCAAACCTCATCCATGGCATAAGGAGATGAACCTCCTCACATGATCATCAACATCCTCATAAGCTTGTCCCTTGAAGGTAGGGAGCTTGATATTGAGTCTAGAGAGTAAATGAGAGAGATCCTCCATTTGCATGGGTGTTTCTTCTGACGTATCTGAGGAGAAGTCTAATGTTCTCCTATGCTTCTCCTTTGATAGTGGTGTCACACCCAAATCAATAGATAAATTCAAGGAGGGTAGAGGGGAGGTAGGTTCACTAGTCGAAGATATAGCTGACTTGTTAAGGCTTCTTCGTACACGAAGAGGCTCCTTATTTGCTTGCATATGGGTCATGTACCAACTTGCAAATGCAATAGGGCGCGTCAGGGCCTCTCACAGAAATGCAAGAGTCCCACCGGGTGTGCCAAATTGTAGAGGAGGTACTGGGGTATCCACTTTTAACAAGAGCAGAAAATATGCACTTCCAGTACTTCGCCTACTCAAGGGAGGTCCTCCTTAGGGAAGTATACCCTTTAACATTTTTGTGAGCAAGCACATCACAATAATTGTATAGTAAATGTAGACACACCGAGAGAAGATCAATGACAATGGCAATAGTAAAGGACAAACCCACTCCTTAGTTCACACAGTTGATTACAATATAGGCAAAAGAAATGCTCAAAAGTTGATGCTCTTGGCTAACATGCCACTCCAGAACTAAACAACATCAATACAAAAGATTCATCCAATCCGTACAATGAACACAACTAGATGTAGACTGCTGCTGATCAGTACAAAGTGTGAAGACTTGCTCCAAGGAGAAGAGCACGAAAATACCACTAACACCAAAAATAACAGTAACACCAAAAATACCACTGACTCACGCTGAATCACAAAACCAAGCCACTTCCTTAACACTATAGTGCTATTAGCCCTCCACTGGGAAGCCCACGCTCTATATCCTCACCACAGGGTGACTTCCTACAGTAGGCTTGAAGCCACAAAGTGCGAAGAGAGGACCCCTGTACGTACGTATGTCTATGTGTATATCAAATGAACACAAGTTCATTGCTTTTATAGGCTCCAATAGGCCAAGAAAGCCTTGCCGATTCCTCACGTCCACTGAATGTGTGCTGATTGATTGCCCAAAATTGGAGGGGTAGATCAAATATGCCACCAATCTTGAATTGGATCCTCAAGAATAGGTAGTCCTTATGGCAACGGTCATTTCTCCACTTTCCCTTTTACCACTTACACTTTTACTGCCACTTTTGCATGCAAGATGAGGTCCTCATTACATGCCACCCATGCTATTGAAATGACCCAATGAGTGTGAGAGATGGTGGGTGGTGTGGATGGAGGGATTGAGGGACGGTGGGATGGAGGGTTGATTTTAATCCCACCAATCCAAGAGCCCAAAGAATTCCTTAATTGGAAGAGTCATCTTCTTCATACTCGAAAAGCACCAACGTAACAACATCAAAAGAACTTTTGCCAAAGCATGTCCGATCTGAAAGGGATGATCACGGAGCTGATTTATGTATTTGGATATCTAACACGTGAGGAACCAATTGAATTTTCTTGGGATAGTCATCTGAACTTTGTCAAGCATGGGTGTGGAGAAAGGATGGGGGCAGAGGTGGTGGAGATGGTGGTGGGGGTGGGGTTTGTGGGGAAAAAGATGAGGGGGTGGTGGAGATGGTGGTGGGGGTGGGTGTGGGGGTTATGGGGAAAAAGATGAGGGGGTGGTGGTGGGAGGGGGATGGAGGGGGACGGTGGAGATGGTGGTGGGGGTGTGTGTGGGGGTTGTGGGGAAAAAGATGAGGGAGTGGAGGGGGTGGTGGAGATGGTGGTGGGAGGGGGATGGAGGGGGGGCATGGAGATGGTGGTGGGGGTTGTAGGGGAAAAGATGAGGGGGTGGAGGGGGTGGTGGAGATGGTGGTGGAGGTGGGTGTGGGGGTTGTGGGGGAAAAAGATGAGGGGGGGAGAGGGGGTGGTGGAGATGGTGGTGGGGGTGGTTGTGGGAAAAAGATGAGGGGGACGGTGGAGATGGTGGTGGGGGTGGGTGTGGGGGTTGTGGGGGAAAAGATGAGGGGGTGGAGGGGGTGGTGGAGATGGTGGTGGGGGTGGGTGTGGGGGTTGTGGGAAAAAGATGAGGGGGTGGAGGGGGTGGTGGAGATGGTGGTGGGGTGGGTGTGGGGGTTGTGGGGGAAAAGATGAGGGGGTGGTGGAGATGGTGGTGGAGGTGGGTGTGGGGGTTGTGGGGAAAAAGGTGAGGGGGGGAGAGGGGGTGGTGGAGATGGTGGTGGGGGTGGTGGTTGTGGGAAAAAGATGAGGGGGATGGAGGGGGACGATGGAGATGGTGGTGGGGGTGGGTGTGGGGGTTGTGGGGAAAAGATGAGGGGGTGGTGGGGGTGGGGGTTTTGGGGAAAACGTTGAGGGGGTGGTGGAGATGGTGGTGGGGATGGGTGTGGGGGTTGTGGGAAAAAGATGAGGGGGATGGACGGGGACAGTGGAGATGGTGGTGGGGGTGGGTGTGGGGGTTGTGGGGGAAAAGATGAGGGGGTGGTGGGGGTGGGTGTGGGGCTTGTGGGGAAAAAGATGAGGGGGTGGAGGGGGTGGTGGAGATGGTGGTGGGGGTGGGTGTGGGGGTTGTGGGGGAAAAGATGAGGAGGTGGAGGGGGTGGTGGAGATGGTGGTGGAGGTGGGTGTGGGGGTTGTGGGGAAAAAGATGAGGGGGTGGAGGGGGTGGTGGAGATGATGGTGGAAGGGGGATGGAGGGGGACGTGGAGATGGAAATTGCATCGAGGGAAACCCATAATTCCAAGGTGTGACTAACTCTACATAGTATAGACCATTCATAAGGCCATGTTAAGTTGAAAACATGTGCCGAATAGACCATAGTCCCTAGCTATTTCAATAAGCCCATGTAAAACAAAGAATCTCCCTGTTGCTTATATATGCAGGAGACATGAAATAAGCTTGTGTTGCTTCACTTAGTTCAAGTGCTAAGGATCCACAGACCACAATCGTGACTTGTGAGTCTTGGCGACGGGTGGGACTTGAGGGGGACTCCCTGGCGGGGGACTCCAAATGGGATGCTGCGGGAGGGGGGGCGCCTTTAGTGGTGATGGTTGCCATTCTTCTCTCCGTGCCTCTCTCTGCTTGAGATATGGCCCAGATAATTGTTTTCTCTCCATTGAGATCGTCTTCTCCATTGATTCGCTCAAGGAGTCCTCTTCTCCTCCAGATCGTACGACAACCTCAACCTCCTTTTGTAGCCCATCGGGGTAGGACTTACTACGGGAGCGGAAGTGTCAGCGGAGTGGCGCGTGGGCAGGTGACTGTGGGCGAGGAGGTGGCAATGGAGTGGTGCGGGGCAGGTGACTGCGGGCAGGGAGGAGGCAGTGGAGAGCATGGAGGGGAGGTGACTGCGGATGGGGAAGTGGCAGTGGAGAGTGTGGAGGGGATGGCGGGTGGGTACAGCGGGAGCAGGGGGCAGTGTCGAAAGGATTTCCTCACTCGAATTGTCATATGGAAAAATAAAAATATTTTGCTTTAGAGTCGGTTAAATGATATCTCTCTCTCTCTCATATATATATATATATATATATATATATATATATATATATATATATATATATATATATATATATATATATATATATATATATATATATATATATATATATTTATATATATATATTAATGCTTTGTTTTAAAATGGCTAATGTTTTTCTTGGTTACTTGCAAGAAAAAGGGGAAACTATATTTGGAATAGAGGATTAATTGAACTCTTACTTAGGCTCAACTTTTTTTATGTCCATTAGTGAGTTTGTGTGTGTTTAGGATCATATGAGGTTAACTATTAATAGATAATTATATGTTCCTATGATTATAGGGTTGTGAACCTATATGTACATGTGAAATGCACTTAATGGAGATATGTGATTATATATATATGAGAGTGAATGAGAATAGTTTTTTTTCATATATATATGTGTTTGCA
This sequence comes from Ceratopteris richardii, assembly GCA_020310875.1. Classification (NCBI taxonomy): domain Eukaryota; kingdom Viridiplantae; phylum Streptophyta; class Polypodiopsida; order Polypodiales; family Pteridaceae; genus Ceratopteris; species Ceratopteris richardii. Next base: position 45,738,852 of record CM035427.1, read on the forward strand.
TATGTATACTTAAAAGATATATTTGTATGCATTGATGTCCATATGATTGTGTGTTTTTGTTTACCTAAACGTAAGTATATATATGTGGGTAATAAATAAGAAATAATATTGTTTTTATTATATAATTTAGTTCCTAAAAAACACTAATTTTAATCTTTTGTAAGCTTTAACGTTTAATTATATATAAAATCTATATAAAAACTAGGTTTAAAATAACCTAATAATTAATTAATATATTTAATTTAATAGATTAATAATTAAATCATATTTATAAATAAAAAGAAAACTGTGCATACGTAAAATTAGATAAGTATGTGTGTGTGTTTGTGTGTCTAACTTTACTAAAGTTCGTGTGTATGCTAAAGTGACTGTTAAGTGTGGGTGAGTTAATATTAGTATGAGTATGTGTTAAGTGAAAGGACGCATGCCTGTATGTTTTCATTTAATTATATATATGTGAGAATTGTGCATGTTTTTTCCTAATGTTCTTTTCTGCAGGTACACATTCTTCAGATGTCAGAGAGAGAGAGAGAGAGAGAGAGAGAGAGAGAGAGAGAGAGAGAGAGAGAGAGAGAGAGAGAGAGAGAGAGAGAGAGAGAGAGAGAGAGAGAGAGAGAGAGAGAGGGAGGGAGGGAGGGAGGGAGGGAGGGAGGGAGGGAGGGAGGGAGGGAGGGAGGGAGGGAGGGAGGGAGGGAGGGAGGGAGGGAGGGAGGGAGGGAGGGAGGGAGGGAGGGAGGGAGGGAGGGAGGGAGGGAGGGAGGGAGGGAGGGAGGGAGGGAGGGAGGGAGGGAGGGAGGGAGGGAGGGAGGGAGGGAGGGAGGGAGGGAGGGAGGGAGGGAGGGAGGGAGGGAGGGAGGGAGGGAGGGAGGGAGGGAGGGAGGGAGGGAGGGAGGGAGGGAGGGAGGGAGGGAGGGAGGGAGAGAGAGAGAGAGAGAGAGAGAGAGAGAGAGAGAGAGAGAGAGAGAGAGAGAGAGAGAGAGAGAGAGAGAGAGAGAGAGAGAGAGAGAGAGAGAGAGAGAGAGAGAGAGAGAGAGAGAGAGAGTTAAAATCTTACGTGCTGTTTGATATGTACAAACTGTGCTGTGTGTGCCTACGAAAGCTTGTGCGTGCCCTGTTGTTGCATGCTTCTGTTTAACTGCGTTCATGTGCTCGATCATGCCTGCCATCGAACTGAGCTGAGCTCTCACATAGCTTAAGTTCCTTTGGTACACCAAAACGCCAATAGCTTGCGTTATGTTGCGCTGCCAATGATATAGCTCATGTCGTTTTTTAGTAGAGAGAGAGAGAGAGAGAGAGAGAGAGAGAGAGAGAGAGAGAGAGAGAGAGAGAGAGAGAGAGAGAGAGAGAGAGAGAGAGAGAGAGAGAGAGAGAGAGAGAGAGAGAGAGAGAGAGAGAGAGAGAGAGAGAGAGAGAGAGAGAGAGAGAGAGAGAGAGAGAGAGAGAGGAGAGAGAGAGAGAGAGAGAGAGAGAGAGAGAGAGAGAGAGAGAGAGAGAGAGAGAGAGAGAGAGAGAGAGAGAGTTTGAGGTCAGGCTGCAGAGCTATGGTGGAGGAAATGGTCATAGATTGAAGTTCTAAGAGAGATTTTCTTTACTTTTCCCTTCCTCCTCCACAGCACGCACGCATGCTTAATCTGTTTAAGAGAGAGAATGCATGTTTTACTTTTATCTCCTTCCTCACGCTTCTCTCGGATGCATTTTTTTTATTGATATGGTAGTGACTGAATGAAGCAGTGAGAGAGAGAGTGACAAAGAGAATGGGAGATTGATGTCCCTTGTCCCTCTTCCTTACTCCATGATCTCATTAGTCTTCAGAAAAGAAAAACAGAAGCCCACGCAGTTGTAGATGAGGGATTGTGTTACACGATCCAGTGCTCTCACTTGTGCCTCTGATTTGGCCTAAGAGAGATTTGATATTTGATTTATACGAGGATATTATTTCTCGTGCAGTCAGACTTTGTCATCATATCTTTAATGATTTGTGTGTATTTTGAATAAGTAATTTGATAGAGCTTTCATGAGAATAGTCATGGGCTGTTGTGAAAATGTGTGGAGCTCCTAATTTGATTGCGTGTAAAATTAGAATGAATTAGAGAGAGAAAGATGTCAAGCTGAACGATTGTCTTTTGTGCATCGTTGTTTGGGCGAACATCTGTGCGTTCTTCTACTTTGCCTGCGTATATGTGTAGCTGCTGCCAAACTCTGAATGATTTGTCATTCTTGTGGAAAAGGATGAACTAAGCTTCGCTTTTTGAGGTCTATTATACAGTCTTTGGGGAAAGGATGAAGAAAGATCCGCTTCATTCATAAGCAGGTCTGGCTAGATTTATGATCGCAGAGATAGGAAGAGTGCTGCTATGAGAAGAAAGAGAGATCTACGCGAACTTGTCTGAGCTACGATAATATTGGTGCGCATCCATTCATGCAATTGTCAGAGAATCTCTGAATTCCCATGTATCTTCATTTACTTACATGCATGGTGCATCCATGCGTATGTAAGAAATGAGCTAACCTGTCTATTTGGAAGGATATTTGTATCTGTATGCGCGTCTGATTAAGATAATCATCTATATATTTTGGGACCAACATATGCTTCTGTATCTAATAGAGAGAAAGAAGAATATCAGAGATTAGTTCATTCTGTATGTGTTCTACGTATTGATGTGTTATTATCTGTTCTATTTTTTTTTTTTTTGAGAAATTATATGCTCATGTTTGCAAGAGGATCCCTGCTCATTGCCGTTTCTGAATTTTTTGACTATGTGATGGGATGAAATTTGTTAAAGAAATCTATATACAATTGAGAAAGAGGTTTGTGAAGGTGTGGCACACACGGAGGGAGAGCAAAGATGAGCATAAAAGGATTATTGATTAATCGACTGATAACCATACTTGCTAAGAGGGGGTTCTGTGTGGGTATGATGCATGACGTTAATCAAAGTTCAGAAAGGGCTATGATCTGCGAACAACATCATCATCATTCAGACTGTGTCCTTCGAATATTATTGATGCATATTTAGATCCTTTTCATAGCATCCAATCACTTTTTTTTCTTATGATCTGCATCCTGCAGATAGAGCAAGTGTGCATTGCGCACAGTTTTTGTATTAGTGTATTTATGTATATATATAAACATGACAGGTTGCATATATAATTTATGTTGCATGTGCATGTTAAAAATTGAATAAGCATGTGTATGCATGTGTATGAGGAATGCATAAGTGTGTGATAGATAGATGCATGTGAGAGTATGTGCATGTGTGCATATGAAAGTTAGGAAATGTTAAATGCATGTAAGCATGTGTAGATATTCATGTGTGCATGTGAAGTATGTATGCATATGGTATGAGTATGCATATGCATATAAGTTAAAGTGATATGAAATGTGCATATATGTAAGTGGAGCATGCATGCATGAATGAATACATAAGTTGTAAAGTAAAATGCATGTGTATGCATATGAATGTAGGTATGTGTGCATGAGAATGTTATTGAATGCATGTAAATGTTTGCATAAGTAATTATGAATATATGATAGTGTTAGAAAAATGTACATGCGTGCAAAATGAATTTTACATATGCATTAAAGTTAGGAAATTAGAAATGTTTGTATACATGTATTAGTATAGGTTTAAGTTAAGTATTGAATGCTAAATGAGTGTTTATATTTATTAAAAGCATACTTATGTTTTGTTTTTTCCTAATGTTCTTTCCTGTAGATCATTGCAAAGGAGAATACAAGTTTACGAGATTACGAGTTTACGAGATTACGACGTTTGAAGCCTGAAGCAAATTATGTTCATTTAGAACTATTCAGTTGTATAGGATTATGTACAAAGAGATTGTATTAGCACTTAAACATAAGATTTGTATAGGCTTAAATAGATTGATTTTGAAGTTCTTCATATCTTTACTCTCAAAATCAATTTAGTTCTTTACAGTTTGATTTTGTATGTCTAAAGATTTAGGGTCTACAAGTAGCTCTGATATTCATAGTAACGAATTAGATAACTTTATTATAGGAACACTTCTTCCATCTTCTATTGATAACACACTTAATAACAAAAATATAGAAAAAGAGATTATTAAAGATAAAATAATTGATAAAACTTTACATACATTAGAGTACGATCATACTAGTTCGAGAATTTTACCTTCAGTTTCTATAGTTTTGCCAGAACCGGAGGACAAAGAGGACCTATTTCCACCTAGCTTAATTAGAAAAACTAATTCAAATCAAAATGAAAACAAAGTAGTTGACATAGTTAAAGATAAAATTACCAGCGGGGAATTAAATTTGCCTTCTTACTTAGAAGCTATCGCCAGATATAGAAACGGATTACCTTATAGCTCGCACTCCTAAGAATCTAGTTATTAAGTTAGACTCAAATAGATTAGAATCCTATAGCTTTTAACTCTTCTAAACTGAAAATTCAATCTAAGACCCAAAGCATACTTAGAAGCACCCTACACGCAGTCACATGGTTAGGTTAGCGTGAATCTTTTAGATGAACGTCTGCCACCCTTCGCACCCCTCTAGGATAACATTGGTGAACCCAACGTGAAGCGTGACGATAGTGTACCTAGGGCTTACGTTGTATTTTCAGTTTTAATTTAATTTACTAATCTCATCTTCTTCTTGTATACAGGAAATTGAAGACAGAAGCTATGCCAAAACAAGAAGAGTTTGTTGTTTCCTTTTTCCCTTGGTGTTGAGGGCTGGTGGTATGACCTGAGCGACTCCACGGGAAGAAGGATTTCCAACCAGTGGAGCTTCGTCATTTCATCCCCCCCCCCCCATCAATATTCAAGAGGAACAAGACATTCACAGTCACATTAGTTTTGTGTTTAGGATTGTTTCACGTTCACTTTAGAGCCTCTTCAGCAAGCAAACATCAAGTAAGGTGTTTTTTTTTAAGTTCTTTATTTTTAGTTTACGCACATCACTTAAAAAGAAAAGTTGTTTTCATCTACACTAGGATTTAAGCACTTTCATATTTGCATTAAAAGAGTATTTAAACCTTTCTTCTTTATTTAGGAAAGAAAATTTTTGCTTAAAGCATTTAAATATTTGCATCTTAGATTTTAGGAAGAGTTATTTTTTTGCATCATCAAAAAGAAAAGATTTTAAGTTTTTGAAAAGGAAAGATTTTTTGCTTTATTTTCATTGCATAAAAAGAAAGCTTTTAGCATAGAAATAATTTAAATTTAGGGTTCTTTTGATTTATAGTTAAAGCTTTTATTTCTTTAAAGAAACTAAGATTAAAGAAATTAATAAGAAATTAAAAGATTTAATTCAAGAAAAACTATTTTATAAAAAAAATACCTTAAACCATTTAAAATTTGGAGAATGTCATGAATATGCAAGCATCTCTTTCAAAAGAGGTTGCTAATTTGAATAAATAGGTTTACTCCATGAGCTTTAATGATCCAGGGGCTAGCAGTAGTGGTGCAGGGCAAGCACTGCCTATTCAACCAATTATGCCTCAGTATGTTCCACCTCAACCAGTCTTCCAGCCAGCTCCTCAGTTTGCTCCACAACCAGCTCCACAGATTGTTGCACAACCACCCTTTCAAAGAAATAATGAGAAAAGAGGGATTGGCGGGAAGCACTGTGTATGGTGCGATAGTCAGGAACACACAACATTTGCTTGTGAAGAATTAAAAAGTGCTAAGGTGAATCAATTAGTCGTAGAAATAGACAGAAGACTATGTGACTTTAGGTCACGTCTTCCTTTGTCTGTCAATTGGGGTAAAGGAGGAATGAAAAAGCTTTACGAAAATTTAACAATCTCAAATGCGACTGCCAGTACTTTGGCTGCTAGACTAGAGCCGGTCGAGGATAGGCCTCCTTCAATGCCTAACAAAAATCCGTATTCAATAGAGGCACTAGTACGAGCTCGAGACGAAATAATGTACAAAACTGCACGAAAATCTCATGTGGATCAATCTTCCGTTTTTTCTCACATTGTTAATGTTCAGGAAAAACAAAGATGAGAAGATATGCAGGATGATATAGAAGAAGGAGATAGGAGGGTAACAAGGAGGCAATCGAGAGAAGAAGAAAAGAAAACTGATAAAAAAGTTCAGTTTGATGAATCTAATTTATCTCAAGAAGAGAAGAGAAAAATGATAAAGGAAGGCAAAAAGCCGACCGATGACAATGTTCAATCGCAAGAAGAACAAAATAAATTAGAAAAAGAAACCTCTAAACCTGAAAATAAAGGGGACCAAAAGCAAAATGAAGAGAAAGGGAAGAAAAAGGGTAGAAGAGCTCCACATGCTATTATGATTTCTCAGCTCGAAAAGAAAAATGATGCTAGAGAGATTTTAAATGACATTCTTCTAAAGAGTCAAGTAACGATGTCACTTGAGCAAGTGTTTTCCGTTGCGAAACCAGAGTTCAAGGACAACTTTATTCGACTTATTAGAAGAAGGCGTTTTCCTTTGCCACAAGATGAGGATATGCAAGATGTGGCAGAGGAAACTCTAGCTATGAATGAGGCAGTTACATTGAGTGAAAGCAACTATGAGGATGATGAAGAATTTGCAACAGGTAGTGTAAATAGAAATTTTCTAGGACCTATACAGGCTGATGAAGAGATGTTAAAGAGTGAAAGTAAATTCAATTCTACCTTCTGGGCACGAGGCACACCAGAAGTGAAAATAAGAATTGGAGATGAGAAGGATTCGTGTTTAGCTCTAGCTCTCATTGACTCGGGATCAGAGATAAACGTTATTTCAAAGAAGTTTTTTAACAAATTTAGATGGCCAATCGATAAAGAGCACGGTTGCCAAATGAGAACAGCTGACAATGGCTCTCGCATATTATTAGGAGCATGTGCGAATGTGCCTATAATGATAGGTGGTGTTCAAGAAGAGTTTCACTTCTTTGTTCAAGATAATTGTTCATATGAAGTGATTCTCGGACAGCCATTTATAGGTGAGATGAGAATGGAAACAAAAGCAATGAAGGACGGGTCAGTGTATGCAAGAATTCGATCTAAATCAAGGATGGATTCTTTGCAAGTTATGACAGTGTGCCTAGATCACACTAGAAATAGAAAGAGCTTAAGAATAAATCCCATTGACTCGATCAATCATGTATGTGATGATCCACCGACTGTAAGAGAAAATGGGGCTTACTATGATCAAACTTTCTGTTAGACTCCACTATTGAGCGAGACAATAGTGGACGTTGTTTTGATGTCTTGCCTATCAATGAATATAAATTTGAGACTTATTTAGTTTATACTCCTACGACTAGCTTACACTATATTACTAAAGGAGAAACCTTATAAAAATATTTAGAAAACAAATTGAAAAAATATTTTAGAAAATTAGGATTAATTTCAAATGACGAGAAAATTGAATGTATAATTGAACTATAAAAAAACTTTACTTTATTAGAAGAATTAGAAAATTTTTCTCATGAAAATTAAGAATCAAATCTAATAATACTTAACTCTATTCAAGAGTATGAAATCATTAGTGAATTCACCCTAGAACATGAAGTTAGCATAGGAAACAAATACAAGAATGTAGAAAAGAAAATAAAACCTGTAGCTCAACCCTTACCCAAAGATAGTCATGATATATTTCAACAAGTATCAAATGACCGAATTCTTAGAGATCGATCTAAGATAGGTCACATATTTACTGATGAGAGTAAGAAATATATTAAATTTGGTGATGAATTTCTTTCTCAAATTGAAAAAGAGCAGTTTACCAAGATGATTGTTCGTCACTGTGAAGCTTTTTCCTTATTCCCACACGAGATAGGATGTGCAGACCCAAAGTTAGTAGCTCCGATGATTATTTTCACTGTACCACACATTCCTTAGAATCTTCGTCCAATTCCAATCCCAAAGGCTCATTTACCTGAGCTAATGAGACTATTAAAGGAGAAGATTTCCATGAGAATCTTGGAACCGTCTTCAACACCATATTCCAATAGGTGGTTCACTGTACCGAAAAAGAGCGGGAAGCTACACTTTATTCAAGATCTGCAGCTTGTGAATAAAGTCACTATTCGGAATGTAGGAATGGGACCCATTGTAGATGAGTTTGCTGAGGCATTTGACGGTCATTCCATCTATTCAATGGGAGACCTATGTTCAGGGTACGATCAGTTTCAATTAGCAATTGAGAGTCGAGATGTGACCACAATGAAGACTCCTTTGGGGTTAGTACGCATGTGTACTTTACCACAAGGAGCCACGAATTCTGTGGCACACATGATGAATGCTATGAATCTAGTCCTACATGACTTTATACCAAAAGTGACGACGCCTTTTATTGATGACATTCCAATAAAAGGGTATGTGGAAACAAAAAAAGATGAAAGTTTAGATTCATCTGGTTGCAGAAAATTTGTTTCTAACCATATTTCAGATTGTGAAAAGATATTTGAAAGATTTGAAAAGGTTGGACTAACTTTCTCCCTAGAGAAATCAACTTTTGGTGTTAATGAAGTGCTGATAGTTGGGCATTTATGTGGCCATTACGGTCGTAGGCCCTATCCAGAAAAAATTGATGCCATTAGTAGGATTTCTGAGAGATGTCACAATGTTAGTGAAGTAAGGAGATTCCTAGGTGCATGTGTTTTCTATGTCATCTGGATCCCTCACTTTGCTCATGTAGCGAATCCGCTTTATGATTTAGTGAGAAAAATAAAGAAATTGTTTTGGACTGATGAGCATTCTAGAACAATGAGACGTCTAAAGCAATTGCTAATCAATGCTCCTATTTTTAAATGTATTGACTATACAGGAAATAAGCCTGTAATCCTAACCGTTGACACTAGTCCTATTGGTATAGGCTGGGTCATTGGACAGGATGATGAGGAGGAGCAGAGGTACACAGTTCGCTTTGGAGCGAAAATTCTTCATGATACTCAAAAGAATTACCCACAAATTAAGAGAGAATTATGGGGATTAGTTATAACTTTAAAAATAGATAAAGAGTACTTTATAGGAGCTAATGTAATAGTAGAAACTGATTGTCTTCCGGTAATAGGTTTAATAGCTAATTGTTCCTGTCCAGACATAGCTATGCTACGATGGATAGCCTTTATTAAATTCATTAATCTTGCTTTTGTACATATAGCTGGTAAACATAACACTGTCGCTGATATGCTTTCAAGAGCAAAATTTGACAATAATAGTGAAGCATTAAATAATCATATTAATTTAATAAATTATGAAACATCTACCTATACATATGAGAGATTTAGAGAAAACGATTATGAAGGAGAGTGGCGAGATATAGGAAACTATCTGAGTTCATTTCAGCCTTCCCCAAGCTGGTCTTCAAATCGATTCCGGAACATTAGAAAGAAGTCTTTTAACTTCTTCTTCAAGGATGGAGATCTTTGGAGGCACGCCAGAGGAAAGGTTCAAAACCCTCAAAGAGTTCTAGGTTTGAAGGTTTTTCAAGTGCAAGTTATGCAAGAGATGCACGAAAGCCTTTGGGTTGGTCATAAAGGCTTTGTTGCTACATATGAAAAGATTAGGGAAAGCTAGTGGTGGTCGAGGATGTATGTAACTGTCAAAGAATTTGTAAGCACTTGTAGAACGTGCCAATTACATTCCTCTGTCAAGCATAGAGATCCCCTTTACCCGACCTATCCACCTTGTATCCATTACAAGTGGGTAGTCGACCTTGTGACCATGCCTAAAAGCAATAGTGGCATGAGATACATTGTTCTTGCACGAGAGGATTTGACAAATCACGTTGAGGGTAGAGCGCTTCGTTCCAATACTACTTATAATGTATGTTTATTCCTTTTGGAAGAAGTATTATCCAGATTTGGATATATAGAAAAAGTAGTAGCAGATAGAGGTGAGTTAGATGCGAGAGAGGCAAAATAATTCTTTGCATAGCATGGGATTCAATGTCTCTTACGACTGCTTAGAATCCAGAAGCAAATGGCAAAATAGAATGAGGGCATCCTTCCATAGTGAAGGCCATTTCTAAAGCTTGCCATGGAGATATTGGTCAATGGCCAAAATATCTCCCATTTGCTCTTTGGGCTGATAGAATGACGTACACAAGAACAACTGGTTTTATGCCGGCTGAACTCATGTATTGTTAGAAACCATTATTTCCTGTTCATACTCAGATAGTTAATTGGATGAGTCTAGGTTGGAAGGATAATATTTCAAGAGAGGATTTATGAACACTTAGAATTAAGCAATTAAAACAAGGAAATGAAAATCTTAAAGAAGCAATAAAAGAATTAAAAACATCTAGATTGAAAAATAAATTATATTTTGATAAGAAACATAGACTAAGGCCGCAACCAATAGAGAGTGGTGATTGGGTGCTTGTGTATGATAGTACGTTTGATACTCAATACGATGCACGTCGGAAACTAACTAAATGTTGGTTCGGACCTTATGTTGTTGTTTCAGTTTATGAAACCGAAACATATAAATTACGTGAATTTGACGGTTCTATGTTAAGGAATTTGATTGTAGGGAAAAGAATCAAGCTGTTTAGAACAAGAGAAAGCACTAAATTCGAATTGGATGAAGACTTTCTAGAGGACGACGATGAAGAAGAATAAAAATTATCAGGTGAAAGAGTTCTAAACTTTACTTTCTTTTTAGTTGCTACTATAATTTTTTATTGATGCATTTCATATGTAGATGTGTACATTCTTCTAATAGGAAAGGAAGATTACTAAAATTATGAAACAATGAATTTAAAACTGAAGTAGGAATGTGTATGAAGAGAAGATAAGAATTAGAAACCCTACGGCTTTCATAAGGATAGGAGAGGGAACACTTGACTTGCGACTCCTAGTAGAAGCAAGCTTATTTTGTATAGGTGGGCTACCTTAACTTCTAAACCATTTAGCTAATGAGATCCTAGTTCCCACCATAGCATTCCTCTAGAACCTCTGCTCTGATTAGGGGTTATGCCTTCCCCCTCTAACAAAAAAGTTGTGAAGAAAGAAAAGAAAGATGCATAAAGCAGTACATTAATGGTTGCTGCATAAAAAAAAAATAAAAATAAAATTAAAATTAAAAAAGAAAAAGAGAAAGAAAGAAAAGAAAAGAAGAAGATGATTTAGTTGTGGTCTCGAAACCACTTCAGAAATACAATACGGGCTATATGAGGCGGATTTATGCTATAGAGGAATTAGTTAGATCCATCTTATGGCAAGTGGCTAGGGAATGAAGGATAGAACATTTATATAAAATATTTATTACTTTTGAACGGGTTTATAGAAGAGCAAGTACCACAACTGTCTGATTGACTTCTATAGGAATTTCTAAATCTTATTTTGAAATTCATGCATTGAACGAAAAAGTTTATGATTTGAGTTTGCATAATTTTAAAAGTTTTTTCTTGACTATCAAAGGTTGTACTTACCTTTAAGAACATATTTCATATAAGTTTGAAAATCATCTAAGAAACATTTTTCCGAAAGACTTTGATACTGCTTTCCTATTGAACTACAGGTTGGCCCATCGAGGGCGATGTGCAGTTTTGGTGGGGGTAGATGTCGGAAGGATTTCCTCACTCGAATTGTCATATGGAGAAATAAAAATATTTTGCTTTAGAGTCGGTTAACTGATATCTCTCTCTCTTATATATATATATATATATATATTTTAATGCTTTGTTTTAAAATGGCTAATGTTTTCCTTGGTTACTTGCAAGAAAAAGAGGAAACTATATATTTGGAATAGAGGATTAATTGAACTCTTACTTAGGCTCAACTTTTTTTATGTCCATTAGTGAGTTTGTGTGTGTTTAGGATCATATGAGGTTAACTATTAATAGATAGTTATATGTTCCTATGATTATAGGGTTGTGAACCTATATGTATATGTGAAATGCACTTAATGGAGATATGTGATTATATATCTATGAGAGTGAATGAGAATAGTTTTTTTTCATACATATGTATTTGCATATGTATACTTAAAAGATATATTTGTATGCATTGATGTCCATATGATTGTGTGTTTTTGTTTACCTAAACGTAAGTATATATATGTGGGCAATAAATAAGAAATAATAATGTTTTTATTATATAATTTAGTTCCTAAAAACAATAATTTTAATCTTTTGTAAGCTTTAACTTTTAATTATATATAGAATCTATATAAGAACTAGGTTTAAAATAACCTAATAATTAAGTAATATATTTAATTTAATAGATTAATAATTAAATCATATTTATAAATAAAAAGAAAACTCTGCATACGTAAAATTAGATAAGTATGTGTGTGTTTTTGTGTGTCTAAGTTTACTAAAGTTTGTGTGTATGCTAAAGTGACTGTTAAGTGTGGGTGAGTTAATATTAGTATGAGTAAGTGTTAAGTGAAAGGACGCATGCCTGTATGTTTTCATTTAATTATATATATGTGAGAATCGTGCATGTTTTTTCCTAATGTTCTTTTCTGCAGGTACACATTCTTGAGATGTCAGAGAGAGAGAGAGAGAGAGAGAGAGAGAGAGAGAGAGAGAGAGAGAGAGAGAGAGAGAGAGAGAGAGAGAGAGAGAGAGAGAGAGAGAGAGAGAGAGAGAGAGAGAGAGAGAGAGAGAATGTTAAAATCTTACGTGTTGTTTGATATGTACAACCTACGCTCAGTGTGCCTAAGGAAGCTTGTGTGTGCCCTGTTGTTGCATGCTTCTGTTGAATTGCGTTCATGTGCTCGATCATGCATGCCATCGAATTGAGCTGAGCTCTCACATAGCTTAAGTTCCTTTGGTACACGAAAATGCCAATAGCTTGCGTTATGTTGCGCTGGCAATGATATAGCTCATGTCGTCTTTTAGTAAACAGAGAGAGAGAGAGTTTCAGGTCGGGCTGCAGAGCTATGGTGGAGGAAATGTTCATAGATTGAAGTTCTAAGAGAAATATTTTCTTTACCTTTCCCTTCCTCCACAACACGCACACATGCTTAATCCGTTTAAGAGAGAGAATGCATGTTTTACTTTTATCTCCTTCCTCAAAATGCATCCAAAATCAATGAGGGGACTTCAATAATTTTGCAACCATACAAGAGCACTATGGCTCTGATACCACTATTGGTATATGCAATACCGGTGGCACATGCATATATAAGACTTTTGTTACCCGATTGGATTAGTCCTCTCTTGACATTGAAGTCAATGTGTATGTGATCCTGCTTCTGCAGCTTCTCCTTCTCAGGTATCACCTCTTGAAGTCACGTGAGTATATAGACCTTGCTCCGCCCTTCAATACATACAAGAGAGAGATAGAAGGAGAACATAACTCAAGTACAGAAACATTCATATAATATCCACATAAATAATGAGCTCTCGACAGATACAAAAATCAAACACATTGCTGAAGGTGATCAGCATATTATTTTAAAAGATCTAATACAGAGAAAATACTATGGAAGCCACGGTGCTGTACAAGCCACACGCATGATTTCACATTTCACTCCTTAAATAGGAGTTTCATTGGAATCCATGGCGTCGCTTTCTTCAAACATGATTTTAGGAAGAAGGCCAAAATTCAAGATGCATGATTTTAGGAGAATATCTAACAAGCGGTTCTTTGCCTTATTTGATGCTTAGATATAGGAAGCAACTTTAAATGCCTATTCATATGGAAATGAGGTTAACTAAAAAAACTACGGTTTAAGTGGGAGTTCCTATGAGAGTAAGATATGAGAGACAATGGTTAGAGGTAGGAATAGAATATAAATGCTTCCATTGAAGCTTGCTAAAGGAGAAAAATCAGGTAGACTTTTCACTTTTGAGCTAGAAGACACAAAGAATATTGCACTATACAGTTATAAGGATCAAACACTTTCAGAGCTTGAGATTTGGCACAAAAGATTAGGGCATGTAGGAGAAAGAACTTTGAAGCAGATATGCACGGATCAATGTGTAATTGTAATACCCAATGTTTCAAAACAACGTATGATATATAAATGTAGTGCTTGTCAATTTGGGAGGTCTCACAGGTTACCATTCTCAAGGAAAGGCTACATGCATGAAGATTACCTAGAACTTGTTCACACAGATGTATGGGACTAAGCAAAGACCCCTCAATATCATGATCAAGGTACTATGTATCTTTTATTGATGATTATAGCAGGGGGACTGTATTGTACTTCATGAAGCACAAGGATGAGGTGTTTAATTGCTTTAAAAAATAACTTGCACTAGTTGAAAATCAGACAGGGAAGAATTTGAAGAGGCTAAGGTCAGATGGAGGAGGTGAGTACTTCTCCAATGAGTTTGAAAACTTCTTGCAGGACAGAGGCATCAAAAGAGAAATCACCACAGGGTATTCTCTTGAACAGAATGGGGTAGCCGAGAGAAGAAATAGGTTGATTGTTGAGACAGCTAGCTCTATGTTGAATGAAAAAAAGTTACCTAACTATCTATGGGTAGAGAGTGTTTTTATTGCCACTTATCTCATAAACAGGTTACCATCTAAGTCCCTTGATGGGATGACACCCTATGAAGCATGGCATGGTAAGAGACCCTCACTTGACCATTGCAGGATATTTGGATGTGTAGCATATGTACACATTCCTTCTAAGATAAGAGGTAAGCTAGACCCTAAAGCTGAGAAGTGCATCTTTATTGGATATGATCTAAAAAAAAAGGATACAGGTTTTATAACCCTTCCAATAAGGGATTCATGGTGAGTAGAGATATTGTATTCAATGAAAATGATTCTTGGTATGAGAATGAATGCAAGAAGGTTAAACTACCCTATGCTTTGGAAGAGGAGTTTCCAAGTCTTGCAAAGGAGGAACCTACTCAGAATGAAGACTCAAGTTCAGATGATGAAGACACTATCAACCTTGAAGAGTTCAAGGCATGGAAGTCCAAGGGAAAAATGAAGATGAAGAAACTTGAAGACATACCTGAATCTTCAAATCAATCAATCAGAAGATCATAGAGAGAGAGCAAAAAACCTATCAAATATGGGTATGATACATCTCTTGTTACTAAACACTCTGTTTATCTTGCCAGAGATTTGTCAATTGAAGAACCAGGATCATATGAAGAAGCCATAACCAAGATAGAATGGAAAGAAGCTATGGATGAGGAGATTGAAACACTCAAGGAGAGTGATACATGGGAGTTAGTACCCAAGATGGACTCCATGAAGGTAATAGGATCTAGATGGATCTATAAACTTAAAAGAAATTCTGATGGGTCAATTAATAGGTACAAAGCCAGATTGGTAGCCAAGGGTTTTGCACAAACCCAAGGCATTGACTATGAAGAGACATTCTCTCCTGTGGCCAAGATGCCAACCATCAGAGTGTTGGTTAGTGTGGCTGCATCAAAAAATTGGAATATTTACCAATTGGATGTCAAGAATGCTTTCTTGAATGGATGGATTTCAGAGGAGGTATATATGTCACAACCTCCTGGCTATGAGGACCTTAAGAAGGTAACATATGTTTGCAAATTGAAAAAGGCTTTATATGGATTGAAGCAGGTACCTAGGGCATGGAATTACAGGTTAACTACATACCTTCAAGACCAAGGTTTTGTCATGAGCAAGGGAGATACTTATCTATTCATCAAGAAAAGTAATTCAGAGGTAATATACCTATGTGTTTATGTTGATGATATCATACTTACAGGTAATGATGTCAATGGAATCAGACAAATCAAGAGCCAGATGATGAAGGAGTTCAAGATCAATGATCTTGGTCTACTAAAGTATTTTCTTGGGCTTGAGTTAGTCTATACTAACTCTTGAATATACATTACTCAGAAAAAATACATACAGGACATGTTGAAGAAGTTCCTTTGCAGGATGCCAAAGTAGCAAGTACTCCAACGGAGGTAAACCTAAAACTAAGTGCCCATGAAGGTGATGAAGTTAATGACATTACAGGTTATCAAAGAATGGTGGGTAGCTTGAACTATGCTACCTTAACAAGGATAGACATTGCATATGGAGTTAGTGTGCTAAGTTAGTTTATGCACAAGCCAAGGATACCTCACTTAGAGGCTGCCAAGAGAATCTTGAAGTATCTCAAGGGTACATAACATCATGGTTTGTATTTTCCTTACACTTTTGACATTGATATCAAGATCTATTCAGATGTTGATTGGGCAGGATGCAAGGATGATAGGAGGAGCACTTCTGGATACATTTCATTTGGAGGTGATAAGCCAATATCATGGTTTTCAAAGAAGCAACCTACTATTTCTTTGTCTTCCACAGAAGCAGAGTATAGAGGACTGGCTAATGCCACACAAGAAGCCATATGGATTAAGCTTTTGTATACAGAATTGGGTCTATATACTAGGTCACCAATAATCTTTGGAGATAATACAAGTTCACTTTACCTTGCAGCTAATCCTATCTATCATGCTAGGACCAAACACATAGAGGTCCATTATCATTATGTGAGAGAGAAGTTGCTAAGAAAAGACATTCAACTAACCTATATATCAACCAATATGCAGTGTGCATATTTGTTGACTAAAGCTTTGGATGGAACCAAACTTTGCAGGTTCAAAGCAATGGTTGGATTGCAGGATACACATGAAGATTGAAGATGAAGACCAAGCCAAAATGTTTGGCTTGAGGGGGAGCTGTTGGTGTAATTCACAAGCCTACATATTTGGCTTGATGGATACCTTGAAGTTCATGCACATATGGAGAAGCATAGGAACTATTGCTAGTAGTTAATTATTACTTTAGCTCTTTGTAAAAGTCAAATTGACTTGGAATCGTTTGTAAACACCTACCAAAAGGATTCGTGGAAAAAGGTTAGCTTTGATTCAAGGAATATCTCCTAGGATATAGGAGCCTAATCATAGGGAGCCAAAAGTTTGAATTTTGAATTCAAATTTTTACTCACTCTCTATATAAATGGTTATGGAAAAGTTGTGGGTAGAATTCATCATTTTCGAGCTTCTCATTACTAATTCTGAGTGTGTGAGAGGCCTAAAATCTAGCCCACACCTATCTACACGATTAGGCAATGATTTGCATGCCAATGGTATTGTATACAAATGTTCATTAATACGTACATTCACATTGTTCATTTCTAAGTTCTCTGTCATACTACTTGAAAGCCTGTCAATGTGTGGAGTGCATATCTCAGCTATTTCTCCATCAAATTCAAAGATTCAAAGCTTGTTGGATTCAGCTTGAAGGTTTCTACATACTATCAAACTTTGAAGAGATTCTATTCAGCCATTGCAGAGAAATTCGCATTGAGGTGATCACGGGTCAAAGTCTGCTACAGTCCTAAAAAATGGGGGGTATAGCTTTACTTGCTAATTTGATTTCTCTGAGCATAGTTGATCTTTTTACATCATTCCACTTGGAATAGTTAGCTAGCTAAGCTAAAGGTATACTCCTAAAAGGAAGTTTTTCAATTCTTACTGTGCTGGTCATACTGAGCAAAAGATCCAGTAGGTGTCAAGACATAAATAGAAGGTTTTCTTAAGATTTTGAGTTTCAAAAGCAGGATTTGGCAGTACCTACTCAATCTCTTGGAGCATCCATCCATCTTTCCCAACAATGTTCATGCATGTGTGTTAGTGCATGTTATGCATGTATGTGTGTTAGTGCATGTTAGCATGCATGTGATATATGTTAGCATATGTAGTATGTATGTATATGTATGTTAAAGTGTATGAAGCCTATGTATGTATATGAATTATAAGATGTATGCGTAATTAATATATGAATGAATGTTTGAGGCATGTAAAAGTTTATATTGCATGAGTGATTAGTATTCATGTGTGCGTGAATGAGTTATGTATATTATAATATGTGTATATTAAAATAAATTTATGTACTTATGATATATATGTATTAGAAAAGTTAATTAACTTATATTAACTTGAGTTTTTAATATGTTAAGTTTAATGAGTGTTTAGTATTTTATGAAAGCATACTGATGGTCCTCATGTTAATTTTCAAATGCTATTTTGCGGCTTCTGTTGATGACGGATTGATGAACAGAAAGAGTGGAAAAGGAAATTATATTAAGCTAGAATTCTGTTGTTTAGTTTTCTATAGGTCATGTTAATTTTCAAATGATATGCAGCCTCTGTTGAAGACGAACTGAAGACCTGGAGAGTGGAAAAGAAATATTACTTAGCTGGAACTCTATTGTTTAGTTTCTGTAGGATATCATTCATATAAACAGTTTATATAATATTAATCTATTTGCATTTTATCTTATACGTGTGACGAAGCTTCATCTAGTAGTACTTCTTTAGCTCCATCTTTGTTTGAAATACTTTTTTCTAGTCCATTAGAAGTTAATGATACACAAATTGAAGAATTAGTTAAGGATAAAATTGTAGAGGAAACTTTGCATTCAATAGAGATTGATCGTAGAGTGTCTAGAATATTACCTTTAATTTCCATTGTTCTACCTAGTTATGAAAATAGTGAAAATATATTCCCTCCATCTGTAGCTAGAAGTACTGATAATTCTCAAATAGATTCAAACGTAACAGAAATTATAAAAGATAAAGTAACTAGTGAAGAGTTAATCCTTCCATCCTATATAGACGCAACCAATAGATATAGAAACGCTTTGTCTTATGGTCCTTAGTTAAAAATACTTGTTTTGCATAGAGACCCTATGTGCGTCGTTAGTTAGACGATTGAATTGATCCACCAGTCGTCACGAATCGCTGCCACATTTGAACCTGACGTGAACAATGGCACAACAGGATATGTATAATTTCTTTTTCTTCTTGCATATGCACTAGTTTTGTTTAGGTTACGTGGTTGCAGCAGCTGTGGTGATTCATCTTGTAGAGGTAGAATTCTCAAACCTTGTAATTCCCTCGTTGTTGAGGGTTGAGCTTATGCTCTGAGTGCCTCCATGGGAATAGGAAAGTAGATTAGCCTCATCTCGCCACCCTTACCATCAAGTACTTGAAGAATTATGTTTGCACACACAACACTTAGTTTCTTTGTATTAGGCATTTTCTTACTCAACAAATGTATACTTGAAATTATCACATGCACTCTAGCTTTCTCATCAACTGTTAAGTATATTTTCTAAATTTGAATATGTTTGTTACTATTTAAGTAAGACTTTAGGAGAACTTGAAATATTAGGAATTGTTAGATTAGTGCGACTTTAGTTTGAAAATTCAAAAATAATTTTCATTTGAAACTTAGTATCTATTTTACAAGAATTGTTTAAAGGATTTAAACTTTCCTAAAACTGGAACCAAACAATTTAATTAGTTTAGTAAGAGACGAAAAAGAAAAGGTACAAGAAGAAATTAAAGATTTTATAAAAAAACTTAAGTCTAGTTCTAACATACATGATAAAATGGATGAATAATTTAGAGATATGATGTCGAAAACCGACAGAAAGTAGTTGAAGCAGTGCTTAGGAAAAAAGGGAAATTCACTAGAGTAAATGCAACTAATTATTTAGACACATTTGAAGATATAACAAAATTATATGGTTTGTTGTAACTAAATGGGTAATTTTTCCAGTAAAGCTTGCCATAGGGTCAACTATAAGTGTAATATAACCTCCTAGTGAGATATGAAAGGGATTTTTTTATTTTTCTCCCTTATCAAAAAGATATGATATGATGGGAGTTTTTTATTTTTCTCCCTTATCAAAAAAGATATGATATGATGGGAGTTTTTTTATTTTTCTCCCTTATCAAAAAGGATATGATATGATGGGAGTTTTTTCTTTTTCTCCCTTATCAAAAAAGATATGATATGATGGAAGTTTTTTATTTTTTCTCCCTCATCAAAAAACAATTATGATATGCGTTTTTATCTATGAATTTTTTTATTATGATTTTTTTGTTTACTAAATTTATGATGCAAAATATGAAACATTGATGCTTGATGAATGTTTGATGAAAATTCTCCTAAGTAATTTGCTATGATTGAAAAAGATATTAGCAGTTGATACAAATATTTGCTTTCAAAAGAAATATGTGTTAATTGCTTGC
>CM035427.1:45761286-45808786 GCA_020310875.1 Ceratopteris richardii
TTACGAGTTTCAGGTTACCAAAAGAAGGATCCATTTAGCCATTATCCCTTATCCTTCTCTAAGATTTCATCATATTTATCTGATTTCCCCTTATCCAATCATTTATCCTATCTAAGCATAACTTTTCATTACCTTCTTTATCCATTAGTCAAGCTTCACCAATCCTTACTTGCTAGCTTAGGATAGAAACTTATTAGAAATGCATTAGATTTGATGAATGTTTGTACCCATGTTAGTAAATGTTAGATATGTTATGTGTGCATAGCTAATGAATGTATGTTAAATGTTAGTGCATGTACCCATGATAAATGTCAATGCATGTACCCATGATAAGTGTTAGGTATGTTAGTTAATGTTAGTGCATGTACCCATGATAAATGTTAGGCATGTTAGTGAATGTTAGGCAAGTTAGTTAATGTATGCATGTTAGATGTTAGGAAGTGTATGTAAAAGTGAGGAATGTTAATGCATATTAGATGTTAGATAGTGCATAGATCTTAGATGTTAGTACATGCATATGTTAATGCACATTACATGTTAATGCATGTTAGTTAATGTATGTATGTTAGATGTTAGGTAGTGCATATAAGTGTGTGCATCTTGTGTATGTATGTGTGTTTGTGCATGTATGTTCATGCATGTGTGTTAGTGCATGTTATGCATGTATGTGTGTTAGTGCATATATGTTCATGCATGTGTGTTTGTGCATGTATGTTCATGCATGTGTGTTAGTGCATGTTATGTATGCATGTGTGTTTGTGCATGTATGTTCATGCATGTGTGTTAGTGCATGTTATGCATGTATGTGTGTTAGTGCATGTTAGTATGCATGTGATATATGTTAGCATATGTTGTATGTATGTATATGTATGTTATAGTGTATGAAACCTATGTATGTATATGAACTATAAGATGTATGCTTAATTAATATATGAATGAATGTTTGAGGCATGTACAAGTTTATATTGCATGAGTGATTGGTGTTCATATGTTCTTGAATGAGTTATGTATATTATAATGTGTATATTAAAACAAATGTATGTACTTATGATATATATATGTATTAGAAAAGTTAATTAACTTATATCAACCTGAGTTTTTAATATGTTAAGTTTAATGAGTGTTTAGTATTTTATGAAAGCATACTTATGGTTCTCATGGTAATTTTCAGATGCTATTTTGCGGCTTTTGTTGATGACACATTGATGAACTGAAAGAGTGGAAAAGGAAATTATATTAAGCTCAAATTGTATTGTTTAGTTTTCGACAGGTCATGTTAATTTTCAGATGATAAGCAGCTCTATTGAAGACGAAGTGAAGAACTCGAGAGTGGAAAAGAAATATTATTTAGCTGGAATACTATAGCTTCATCTAGTATTACTTCTTTACCTCCATCTTTGTTTGAAATACTTTTTCCTAGTGCATTAGAAGTTAATGATACACAAGAAGAATTAGTTAAAGATAAAATTGTAGAGGAAACTTTGCATTCAATAGAGATTGATTGTAGACTGTCTAAAGTATTACCTTTAATTTCCATTGTTCTACCTAGTTCTGAAAATAGTGAAAATCTATTCCATCCATAATTTGCATTCAATAGAGATTGATCGTAGACTTTCTGAAGTATTACCTTTAATTTCCATTGTTCTACCTAGTTCTGAAAATAGTGAAAATCTATTCCATCCATCTCTAGCTAGAAGTACTGATAATTCTAAAATAGATTAAAATGAAACAGAAATTATAAAGGATAAAGTAACTAGTGAAGAGTTAATCCTTCTATCCTATATAGATGTAGTCAATAGATATAGAAACGCTTTGCCTTATGGTCCTTAGTTAAAAATACTTGTTTTGCATAGACACCCTATGTGAACCGTTAGTGAGACGATTGAGTTGATCCACTAGTCATCACGAATCACTGCCACATTTGAACCTGACGTGAACAACAACATAGTAGGACGGGTATTATTTCTTTTCCTTTTTGCATATGCACTAGTTTTGTTTAGGTTACATGGTTGTAGCAGCTGTGGTGATTCATCTTGTAGAGGCAGAATTCTCAAACCTTGTAATTCCCTGGGTGTTGAGGGCTTAGCTTATGCTCTCAGCACCTCCATGGGAATAGGCAAGTAGATTAGCTTCATCTTGCCACCCTTACCATCAAGTACTTGAAGAATTACGTTTGCACACGGATGACTTAGTTTCTTTGTATTAGGCATTTTCTTACTCAACAAATGTATACTTGAAATTATCACATGCACTCTAGCTTCTTCATCAACTATAAGGTATATTTTCTAAACTTGAATATGTTTGTTACTGTTTAAGTAGGAGTTCAGGAGAACTTAAAATCTTAGGAATTCTAAGATTAGTACGACTTTAGATTGAAAATTCAAAAATAATTTTCATTTGAAAGTTAG
The DNA here is from genome assembly GCA_020310875.1 of Ceratopteris richardii. Taxonomy (NCBI): domain Eukaryota; kingdom Viridiplantae; phylum Streptophyta; class Polypodiopsida; order Polypodiales; family Pteridaceae; genus Ceratopteris; species Ceratopteris richardii. The sequence goes on from CM035427.1 coordinate 45,763,695, forward strand.
TATCTATTTTACAAGAATTGTTTAAAGGATTTAAACTTTAGTAAAATAGGAACCAAACAATTTGATTAGTTTAGTAAGAGACCAAAAAGAAAAGGTACAAGAAGAAATTAAAGATTTTATTAAAAAACTTAAGTTTAGTTCTAACATACATAATAAAATGGATGAATTATTTAGAGATATGATGTCGAAAACCCAAGGACAAAATGTAGTTGAAGCAATGCTTAGGAAAAAAGGGAAATTCACCAGAGTAAAAGCAACTAATTATTTAGACACATTTGAAGACATAGCAAAATTATATGGTTTGCTGTAACTAAATGGGTAATTTTTCTAGTAAAGCTTGCCATAGGGTCAAGTATAAGTGTAATAGAACCTCATAGTGAGATATGAAAGGGAGTATTTTATTTTTCTCCCTTATCAAAAAAGATATGATATGATGGGAGTTTTTTATTTTTCTCCCTTATCAGAAAAGATATGATATGATGGGAGTTTTTAATTTTTCTCCCTTATAAAAAAGGATATGATATGATGGGAGTTTTTTTTTCTCCCTTATAAAAAATGATACGATATGATGGGAGTTTTTTATTTTTTCTCCCTCATTAGAAAACAATTATGATATGGGTTTTTATCTATGAATTGTTTTATTATGAGTTTTTTGTTTACGAAATTTATGATGCAAAATATGAAACATTGATGCTTGATGAATGTTTGATGAAAGATCTACTAAGTAATTTCCTATGATTGAAAAAGATATTAATAGTTGATAAAAATATTTGCTTTCAAAGAAAATATGTGTTAATTACTTGCACTTTTCTTTTTCAAGATATGAAATTCTTATTTTCAATGAAACTATTTTGACGCTTTTTTATGATTTTTTCTTTATAAGAATTTTCCATGATAAATATACTGTGAGTTTTTTATACCAAAATAATGATGATAATTATAAAACATTTATGATGATAAATATGATTAATAATATGATTTTCTTTTACTAGTATTATGATGGCAAAATATGATGATGATGTGATGACAAGTTTGATGAAAAATGATGAGTGATGAAAGCTATTTAAATTGTAGTTTGAAGTTTATGATTATCAACAGGAATTTTGTTGTGGAAAGAGAGAGGGAGACAGAGAGAGAGGGAGAGAGAGAGAGAGAGAGAGAGAGAGAGAGAGAGAGAGAGAGAGAGAGAGAGAGAGAGAGAGAGAGAGAGAGAGAGAGAGAGAGAGAGAGAGAGAGAGAGAGAGAGAGAGAGAGAGAGAGAGAGAGAGAGAGAGAATTGAATGTCTTATTTTTTTCCTTTTTTTATTTTAATTTTTATTACTCTTTTTATTCCTCTTCCTTTTCCCTTCCCTAGAGCTAGTCGATAGACCTGACCAGCGATGCAGGAGAGAGAGAGAGAGAGAGAGAGAGAGAGAGAGAGAGAGAGAGAGAGAGAGAGAGAGAGAGAGAGAGAGAGAGAGAGAGAGAGAGAGAGAGAGAGAGAGAGAGAGAGAGAGAGAGAGAGAGAGAGAGAGAGAGAGAGAGAGAGAGAGAGAGAGAGAGAGAGAGAGAGAGAGAGAGAGAGAGAGAGAGAGAGAGATAGAGAGAGTGAGAGAGAGAGAGAGGGAGAGAGAGAGAGAGGTTTTGTCTTTTTCTTTTATCTTTTTATTCATTTTTTTTATTATTACTCTTTCTCCTTCCTTTCCCCTCCCTGCAGCGGATGGCGGCCCACATAGAAAGAGAGAGAGATAGAGAGAAAGAGAGAAAGAGAGAAAGAGAGAGAGAGAGAAAGAGAGAGAGAGAAAGAGAGAGAGAGAGAAAGAGAAAGAGAGAGAAGGGTTTTTTGAGGTTTTTAAATTTATTTTCTTTTATATTTTATTGTTTTATTTTAAGAATTTATTATATATTCTATGTTCTACTAATTCATATTTTATATGTATGATTTTCTTAAATTAATATAATTAATATATGAAATAAATATGAATTATCAATGTATATTATGAATGAAAATGATTTATTTATTTATGAATATATATGATTTATATATAAGTATTTATGTATGTGTGTGAATGTATATGTATTTATATATGTATGTGAATATATATGTTTTAATATATGTATGTGTATGTATGTAGTTATGTGTGTATGTTTTAACTAGTTTATTTTTATGTACTAAGTGTTAATGTCTTTCCATTTAATTTATGAGATGCATTAAGTATGAGATGAATGATATGAATGAATAATGAATTTTTTAAGAAATGGACGGTATCAAGGGTATGTGTGTGTGTTTATTTAATTAAATTGATTTCATATATATAATTTGAATTCCTAAACCTTTTTTACGAGTTTCAGGTTACGAAAAGGAGGATCCATTTAGCCATTATCCCTTATCCTTCTCAAAGATTTCATCATATTTATCCATTTTTCCCTTATCCAATCATTTATCCTATCTAAGCATATTTTTTCATTACCTTCTTTATCCATTAGTCAAGCTTCACCAATCCTTACTTGCTAGCTCAGGATAGAAACTTATTAGAAATGCATTAGATTTGATGAATGTTTGTACCCATGTTAGTAAATGTTAGATATGTTATGTGTGCATAGTTAATGCATGTATGTTAAATGTTAGTGCATGTACCCATGATAAATGTTAGTCCATGTACCCATGATAAGTGTTAGGCATGTTAGTTAATGTTAGTGCATGTACCCATGATAAATGTTAGGCATGTTAGTGAATGTTAGGCATGTTAGTTAATGTATTCATGTTAGATGCTAGGAAGTGTATGTAAAAGTTAGGAATGTTAATGCATATTAGATTTTAGATAGTGCATAGATGTAAGATGTTAGTACATGCATATGTTAATGCAGGTTAGATGTTAATGCATGTTAGTTAATGTATGTATGTTAGATGTTAGGTAGTGCATATAAGTGTGTGCATGTTGTGTATGCATGTGATTTTGTGCATGTATGTTCATGCATGTGTGTTAGTGCATGTTATGCATGTATGTGTGTTAGTGCATATATGTTTATGCATGTGTGTTTGTGCATGTATGTTGATGCATGTGTGTTAGTGCATGTTATGTATGCATGTGTGTTTGTGCATGTATGTTCATGCATGTGTGTTAGTGCATGTTATGCATGTATGTGTGTTAGTGCATGTTAGTATGCATGTGATATATGTTAGCATATGTAGTATGTATGTATATGTATGTTATAGTGTATAAAACCTATGTATGTATATGAATTATAAGATGTATGCTTAATTAATATATGAATGAATGTTTGAGGCATGTACAAGTTTATATTGCATGAGTGATTAGTGTTCATATGTGCTTGAATGAGTTATGTATATGATAATGTGTATATTAAAATAAATGTATGTACTTATGATATATATGTATTAGAAAAGTTAATTAGCTTATATTAACTTGAGTTTTTAATATGTTAAGTTTAATGAGTGTTTAGTATTTTATGAAAGCATACTTATGGTTCTCATGTTAATTTTCAGATGCTATTTTGCGGCTTTTGTTGATGACAGATTGATGAACTGAAAGAGTGGAAAAGGAAATTATATTAAGCTCAAATTCTATTGTTTAGTTTTGTATAGGTTATGTTAATTTTCAGATGGTAAGCAGCTCTATTGAAGACGAAGTGAAGAACTCGAGAGTGGAAAAGAAATATTATTTAGCTGGAATACTATAGCTTCATCTAGTATTACTTCTTTACCTCCATCTTTGTTTGAAATACTTTTTCCTAGTGCAGTAGAAGTTAATGATACACAAATTGAAGAATTAGTTAAGGATAAAATTATAGAGGAAACTTCGCATTCAATAGAGATTGATCGTAGACTATCTAAAATATTACCTTTAATTTCCATTGTTCTACCTAGTTCTGAAAATAGTGAAAATCTAATCCATCCATCTGTAGCTAGAAGTAGTGATAATTCTAAAATAGATTCAAACGAAACATAAGTTATAAAAGATAAAGTAACTAGTGAAGAGTGAATCCTTCCATCCTATATAGACGTAGTCAATAGATATAGAAACGCTTTGCCTTATGGTCCTTAGTTAAAAATACTTGTTTTGCATAGACACCCTGTGTGCGCCGTTAGTGGGATGATTGAATTGATCCACTAGTCATCATGAATTACTGCCACATTTGAACCTGACGTGAACAACAACACAGTAGGATATGTATAATTTGTTTTCCTTTTTGCATATGCACTAGTTTTGTTTAGGTTACATGGTTGCAGCAGCTGTGGTGATTCATCTTGTAGAGGCAGAATTCTCAAACCTTGTAATTCCCTGGGTGTTGAGGGCTGAGCTTATGCTCTGAGCACCTCCATGGGAATAGGCAAGTAGATTAGCTTCATCTTGCCACCCTTACCATCAAGTACTTGAAGAATTAGGTTTGCACACATATGACTTAGTTTCTTTGTATTAGGCCTTTTCTTACTCAACAAATGTATACTTGAAATTATCACATGCACTCTAGCCTCTTCATCAACTATCAGGTATATTTTCTAAACTTGAATATGTTTGTTACTATTTAAGTAGGACTTTAGGAGAACTTAAAATATTAGGAATTGTTAGATTAGTACGACTTTAGATTGAAAATTCAAAAATAATTTTCATTTGAAAGTTAGTATCTATTTTACAAGAATTATTTAAAGGATTTAAACTTCAGTAAAATTGGAACCAAACAATTTAATTAGTTTAGTAAGAGACCAAAAAGAAAAGGTACAAGAAGAAATTAAAGATTTTATTAGAAAACTTAAGTTTAGTTGTAACATACATAATAAAATGGATGAATTATTTAGAGATATGATGTCGGAAACCCAAGGACAAAAAGTAGTTGAAGCAATGCTTAGGAAAAAAGGGAAATTCACCGCAGTAAATGCAACTAATTATTTAGACACATTTGAAGACATAGCAAAATTATATGGTTTGCTGTAACTAAATGTGTAATTTTTCTAGTAAAGCTTGCCATAGGGTCAACTATAAGTGTAATAGAACCTCATAGTCAGATATGAAAGGGAGTTTTTTATTTTTCTCCCTTATCAAAAAAGATATGATATGATGGGAGTTTTTTATTTTTCTCCCTCATCAGAAAAGATATGATATGATGGGAGTTTTTAATTTTTCTCCCTTATCAACAAGGATATGATATGATGGGAGTTTTTTATTTTTCTCCCTTATCAAAAAAGATATGATATGATGGGAGTTTTTTATTTTTTCTCCCTCATTAGAAAACAATTATGATATGAGTTTTTATCTATGAACTTTTTTATTATGAGTTTTTTCTTTTCTAAATTTATGATGCAAAATATGAAACATTGATGCTTGATGAATGTTTGATGAAAGATCTCCTAAGTAATTTCCTATGATTGAAAAAGATATCAAGAGTTGATAAAAATATTTGCTTTCAAAAGAAATATGTGTTAATTGCTTGCACTTTTCTTTTTCAAGATATGAAATTCTTATTTTCAATGAAACTATTTGACGCTTTTTTTATGATTTTTTCTTTATAAGAATTTTCCATGATAAATATACTGTGAGTTTTTTATACCAAAATAATGATGATAAATATGATTAATAATATGATTTTCTTTTACCAGTATTATGATGGGAAAATATGATGATGATGTGATGACAAGTTTGATGAAAAATGATGAGTGATGAAAGCTATTTAACTTGTAGTTTGAAGTTTATGATTATCAAGAGGAATTTTGTTGTGGAGAGAGAGCGAGAGAGGGGGGAAGAGAGAGAGAGAGAGAGAGAGAGAGAGAGAGAGAGAGAGAGAGAGAGAGAGAGAGAGAGAGAGAGAGAGAGAGAGAGAGAGAGAGAGAGAGAGAGAGAGAGAGAGAGAGAGAGAGAGAGAGAGAGAGAGAGAGAGAGAGAGAGAGAGAGAGAGAGAGAGAGAGAGAGAGAGAGAGAGAGAGAGAGAGAGAGAGAGAGAGAGAGAGAGAGAGAGAGAGAGAGAGAGAGAGAGAGAGAGAGAGAGAGAGAGAGAGAGAGAGAGAGAGAGAGAGAGAGAGAGAGAGAGAGAGAGAGAGAGAGAGAGAGAGAGAGAGAGAGAGAGAGAGAGAGAGAGAGAGAGAGAGAGAGAGAGAGAGAGAGAGAGAATTGAATGTCTTATTTTTTTTCCTTTTTTTATTTTAATTTTTATTACTCTTTTTATTCCTCTTCCTTTTCCCCTCCCTTCAGCCAGTCGATAGAGCTGAACAGCGATGCAGGAGAGAGAGAGAGAGAGAGAGAGAGAGAGAGAGAGAGAGAGAGAGAGAGAGAGAGAGAGAGAGAGAGAGAGAGAGAGAGAGAGAGAGAGAGAGAGAGAGAGAGAGGTTTTGTCTTTTTCTTTTATCTTTTTATTCATTTTTCTTATTATTACTCTTTTTTATTCTCCTTCCTTTCCCCTCCCTGCAGCTGATGGCAGCCCACATAGAAAGAGAGAGAGAGAAAGAGAGAGAGAGAGAGAAAGAGAGAGAGAGAAAGAGAGAGAGAGAAAGAGAGAGAGAAAGAGAGAGAGAGAGAGAAAGAGAGAGAAGTGTTTTTTGGGTTTTTTTAATTTATTTTCTTTTATATTTTATTGTTTTATTTTAAGATTTTATTATATATTCTATATTCTACTAATTCATATTTTATATGTTTTATTTTCTTAAATTAATATAATTAATATATGAAATAAATATGAATTATAAATCTATATTATGAATGAAAATGATTTATTTATTTATGAATATATAATGATTTATGTATACGTATTTATGTATGTGTGAATGTATATGTATTTATATATGTATGTGAATATATATGTTTTAATATATGTATGTGTAAGTATGTACTTATGTGTGTATGTTTTAATTAGTTTATTTTTATGTACTAAGTGTTAATTTTTTTCCATTTAATTTATGAGATGCATATGCATTAAGTATGAGATGAATGATATGAATGAATAATGAATTTATTAAGAAATGGAGGGTGTGAACGGTATGTGTGCGTGTTTATTTAATTAAATTGATTTCATATATATAATTTGAATTCGTAAACCTTTTTTACGAGTTTCATGTTACCAAAAGGAGAATCCATTTAGCCATTATCTCTTATCTTTCTCAAAGATTTCATCATGTTTATCCAATTTCCCCTTATCGAATCATTTATCCTATCTAAGCATAACTTTTCATTACCTTCTTTATCCATTAGTCAAGCTTCACCAATCCTTACTTGCTAGCTTACGATAGAAACATATTAGAAATGCATTAGATTTAATGAATGTTTGTACCCATCTTAGTAACTGTTAGATATGTTATGTATGCATAGTTAATGCATGTATGTTAAATGTTAGTGCATGTACCCATGATAAATGTTAGTGCATGTACCCATGATAAATGCTAGTGCATGTACCCATGTTAGTGCATGTCCTCTAACTTGTCTGTTAAATGGATAGCTAAGGCTTTGTATTCTCAGGACTGTTGGGCTCTATTAACAAAAAGGAATGTTCACAGATTTACGTTGGTTGATTACAAAGCTTGGAATAATCATTCTATCTGGGATATTATTGCTTCCTCCCACTCCTTCCTCCCCACTGGCTTTAGCATGTGTTGTAGGATGTGGAATGTTTGGATGAATGTCAAAAATTATGTTTGCCTAGATAACATTTTCTTCAATTTTCTTGACTTTTTCCTACATGAAAGCTTCTAGACTGGCTCGCTGTCTCTTTCGAATAATGGACATGTTGGGATCACAAAACATAAATGTTATAAGCTTGGTTTGACCACCTAGAAAAATCTCACTAACAATAGTGAGATTATATCTGAAGAGAAAATTATGGGTACTAATGCTTCTTATGGTTGTGTGCAGTTCCTCCTCAAGCATAGGAAAATGCTGGTGGACAGGGCTGACATTTCTCTGAGGAGGAGGAACATCTTGCTGTCTTATATTGCACAAGACATGCTAATGAAGTATAAGAAGAAAAGAGGGTCCGTTTTAGAGATCCTCCCTAAGCTCAACAATAAATGGAAATTCAATTGGAAGCCTGAAGAATGGTGTCACAGATTCCTCTGTATTTGGAATTTGCCTTATAACATAAAACACTTTGTTTCGCTCTAGCTTATCCTGCACAATGCAGTCTGGTGTGGCAGCAAAGACAAGAAATACAATATTAATACTCGTGTATGTAAATTTTGTCACAAAGTGGAGGATGTCCCCCATATCTTTCTCAATTGATGGCATGCTCAAACCTATTGGTAAGCTCTTCATCCTTTTTGTCTAAAGTACAATATTAAGATTAGCTAGAAAGAGATTATTCTTGGCTGTTGTAACATATTTGACTTTGTTCTATGGACAATATGGAGAGCTCACATCCTTTGGCACATATACAGGAGCACGAATGAATCTTCTTTCAACAACAGAGTTTCTAGATATTTTTTTTGTCTCTTGCTATAAGTTTAGGATTGTGGTGGGGGCATCGTTGCCCTTTGTAGATTTTTACATGCCTTTATTAATTACTTCTTGTCTCTTAAAATCAAACGATGTTGGTATGAAGAATGGTATCTTTTCTTTATGTGATCTGCCTCCATGAAAAAAGGCCATTGACATTAAATGTGTATACAAGCTGAGACGTGAGCTTGATGGAAGGTATAAAGATATGCTTGTTGCAAAAGTTTATGCCCAAGGGAGAGACATTTATTTTGAGGAGACCTTTGCACCCACATGCCCAACGACCATCATTCGTAGCACATGTGCATTTGAAACTCATTATGATTGCAATGTAGATTAGTTTGACATTAAAACTACATTGCTAAATTGATGACTTACATAAATAAGTGTATGTATTTCATGTTGATATATTTCGGTAGAGATGTGTGTGAACACTCTAGAATGGCACGGGCACTTATTTCCCTCTTTAGGAGGGTTTTTTACCTGAGCTTGTATATATGCCTATTGCCCTAATGCGCTACTTATCTTTGTACATTCTAGTGAAAGTACATTCAGTATTGTGTCTTGTGCTCCAAGATTCATCTTCTTCCTTGTGTTGTTTGCATGCTTCCACATACGTCTAACTCCAACATTTGGTATCAAAGCAAGTCGCCACTTCATCTAGGACATTGCCGACACCTCTCTAGTTCGAGTCTCAGAATTGAACAAATTTTGGTGATGTGGGCTCGTTTTGGCCTCCAAATGCACTATCGCCTCATATGGAGTGATAGAGTGCACTACTTTAGTGGGACACCAGTTAAGTACATATGCTGCAAACATGACAACCTCAAGCCAGAAACTATGTGGTAAAGTCTGACTCTAGACCATACACCTCACCATCTCCATGAGTGACCTAATCTTCCATTTAGTACCTCCAGTCTGTTGAGGTATATGTAGAACTGTACACTAGTGTTTTATGCCATGTTTAGCCAGAAATGCATTTAAGTTAGAAGACATATATTCCCCCCCTCGATCAAAAGGGAGGGTGCCCGTTTTACATGCTAACAAATTTTCAACCTAAACCAAAAATTGTTTGAAGCACATAAACACTTCGGACTTTGCTTTGAGTGGATATATCCATGCATGCCTGGAAAAATCATCAACGAAAGTCACGAAGTAAAGATAGTTTTCAAAAGAAGGTGTCTGCATAGGACCATAGACATTGCAATGATCAAGCTGCAATTTCAGAGTATCCCGAACTGAACCATCTTTTGGAAATGAGGAATGCTATATTTTACCCAAAATACAACCTTCACATACATGTTTACCGGGTGCCTCAAGTTTGGGCAAACATGACAAAAAAACCATCTACGTGTTTTTGGTTGTCTGGCATATGCATTAGTGCTTGGACAACATTGTAAAAAATTGGATGATAAAGCAATAAAATGTATTTTTGTTGGGTAAAATTATGAAAGTAAAGGCTATCGGCTATATCATTCATAGACTAAATGCATTTTTGTTAGCGGTGATGTTGTCTTTGTGGAAGATGCTATTCAGCCATTGCTTTCATGTACTAAGGAGACATCTGTTAGCTCCTAAGACATGTATGATACTTTGCTACCTCTTTTTACAGCTGGACAGTCTAGTGCTGTTCCTTATGAGACAACTTCTCAGCCTTTGCAGATTTCATGTGATGATGCAGATCATCCCATTTCTGATGTAGATTTACATGATGAACTTGTTGAGAGAGCTGATATTGAGGAGGCAAAAACTATGCCAAAATGGCTAGTGCAGATCTTGCATGATAGAAAATTAGATGCACCTCTATCATATCGTACTCGTTCAGGCTCTCATAGTGCATTCTTGCATCAGATTGCTATGCTATGAGTGCATCTAGTCTCTGTAATAAGCCTGTTCCATTTGATGAAGCACAAAATTCAAAAAATTGGATGGCTGCTATGCAATCTGAATATGATGCTATAAGGAAGAATGGTACTTGGTCTTGTGTGACTTGCCTCTTGGAATGAAAACTAGGTGTGCAACTTAAAGAAGTCATTATATGGTTTAAAGCAAGCACCACGTCCTTGGTATGAGAAGATACATGTATATCTGATTGCACATGGTTTTGAGAACAGTCCAACTTAAAGCACCTTATATGTTAAGCGTGCTAATGATGTGCTTCTTATCATTGTTGTCTATCTTGATGACATGCTACTCATTGGTCCTACTGAGAAGCATATTGTTGATTTTAAGGCTGATTTGCATGCCTCATTTGAGATGTCTAATTTGGGGCATTTGCATCATTAGTTGCGCATTCGGTTTATGCACGTTGATGTTGGAATGACTTTGTGTAAAACGAAATATATTGACACATTATTGCAGTGTCTTGGCCTTGAAGACTGTAAACCTATTGCCACTCCTATGGAGAGAGGTTTACGATTGAGTCTTCATGATGCTGGAGATACATTTGATGTTCTTCTCTATCAACAGGCTGTTGGATGCCTGCTTTACTTATGCATTACTCGGCCAGATATTTAGTTTGCTGTGTCACAGATGAGCAAGTTTATGCATTGCCCAAGTGTCAAGCATTGGCAGGCAGTTAAGCGCATCTTTCACTGCTTGAGTGGTACCCGAATCATTGGGCTGTTTTATCCCAATGGGGGAACACTACCACGATATTTGCATGCTTTTCTTGACTTTGATTGGGCTGGTTGCTATGACACTTGTGTGTCCACTAGTGGTTTTTGCTTCATGCTTGGTAGCTCGTGTATATCTTGGTTGAGCAAGAAGCAGCCTACTGTGGCCACTTCCAGTTGTGAGGCTGAGTATAGGGCAGGTTTCATAGCTACTGTTTGTTGGAGCAAGTCTATGACAAGCCTAAGTATTGGCTTGAGTCCCACAAAGTCATAGAAGAAGCTTTAAAATGAAGACTATGCAAAGTTCACTTGTGAACTACCTCTTGTAACTTTTGAAGACTTTTACTTAATGTAAAAGTGAAAGAATCTTAAGTGGTTGAGTCCACTTGATCAAAAACGGAAAGAGGAGCCACGAATTTGTGATTTGGGGTAGGCAGAGAATCAAATCAATCACTAATTGATTGGAGAGTGATTGAGGGAAGCTAGCCTCCCAAGTTCAACTATAAATAGATGACAGCTTTAGTTGTGGTTAGAGAGACCTATGTGAAGACCTCCAAGAGCTGAGCTTTATGCCATATCAAGGTGTGATTCGAAGGCAACATATGTATCAGTAAGTCCATTGTATTGTACAAGCAATATACTTTCGTTTTCATAATCATTTGAGTTCATATTTCCATGTTCTTGTGAAGTGTACTACTCCCTACCATAACTCTCAGTTTTCTCAATCAGATTGCAGAGATGGTTTCTCTGAGCTTGGTGCATCATTTTCAGTGATTTAACTTGGTAAAGTTCTAAAATTCTACTATATACTCACCAACTTTCATTTCATTTGGGTGTTTCAATATTCAGTTATGTTCAGTTGAAGTTAACAGTGTCTGTTCATTTTCACTTCTCTGTTAGGTACCCAACTTTTTTACTCATCTTGTCAGAGCTGTTTCTCAATGTGTACTTATCCAAATTCAAGGATTTAAAGCGTATTGGATTCAACATAATGTCTAGTATATGCATACAAAGTTTCATAATCATTGGATGTTTAAATCTGGTGTTATGTGCATTTTGCTAATCACTGGTCTCATTACTATAGCAGCCCGTGAAAATCGGGATGATATCATTATTTGTTAAATATCTTTCTCAGTGTGTGATTCATTATGTTTTATGAGATTACTCTTGAAAGTTAGCTCTTTAAGTTAAATATACTTTCCCAAGAGTAATTAAGCTAATTGCTGCTGTGCTCAGAGAATTATGCAAAACACTTGACAGGTGTATGAACCAAAATAGCAAGTTCTTCACCTCTGAGCTAACTCCAACTTATCTATTTTGATCTATCTTTTTGAGAGTGATTTTCCAAGGTACATAGGGTGTCTAATACATCCATTGGCAAGCTAAAAGGGCCCACCATATACTCCTCGAGTTCATTTGGCTGGTGTAGATCAAGGATTTTGCAACACCTCTTCATGTTCAAGCACATACTTATGCATCTCTTCATAGTGGTATCAGAGCAAGGTTGGAAAACATGGCAGATGGATTTCCTTCATCAATTGACAAATTGGATAGAGGTAATTACTCAGCTTGGTCATGAAGGATGGAAGCTTATCTCCAAGGTAGAAGTTTATATGGTTATGTGGCTGGAGATGAAGTTATGCCAAGTTTCAGGAACAAAAGTCAACCAACACAAGAAGAGCAAGAAAGATTGAGCACATGGTGCTCCAAGCATGCACTTGCAAGGTCTTATCTCCTCAACTCTATCTCAGATTTTTTGTTGCCTCACATTAGAAGTTGTAAGACATCTTAGGTAGTGTGGGATGCACTTGAAGCCTTCTTCTCTTCAAGTACCAAAGCTAGGAAGCATCAACTATGGCTGGATTTCAGAACTCGCAAGAAAGCTCCCAAACAAAATGTGACTGATTTTGTCACAAAGCTCAAGGACATAGCAGATCAGTTGGGAAGCACTGGAGAGGTAATAGATGAAGAGCAAATTGTAAGGCAGGTCATCAATGGCTTGAAGGCAGATGACAAGTGGGAAGCATTCACCAGAGCTATGGAGTTGTACATGGACATGCATGTACCTGATTTCAATACACCCATTGGATAACTACTTACTCAAGAGGCAAACCTTATCAAAAATGGAGAAAGCTCTAAAGGTAATCAATCTTCAGCCTTATATACTTATAAAAGCAAGTCCAAAGATAACAAAGGAAAGGCAAAGAAAGTGGATGATGAAGCAGGTACATATCAAGCTAACTATGCAGGTAGAGGAAGACATGGCAGAGGTAGAGGAAGAGGAGGTAGACAAGGCACGAGGAGATCCCAAGACTCAAACTCATGTTCTATTTGTGGACTAACTAATCATACAACTGAAAATTGCTTTAGGAATTCCAGGAATCAAAGAGGCAGAGGATACAATAGAGGAAGTTATGGCTACTCAAGAGGAAGGCTCAACAATTATCATGGCAACTACAACAACTACAATCATACAAACTATCAAGGAGGCTACAAAGGAAGGAGAGACTTCAATAACTACACAGAAGGCTCAAACAAAGAGGATTCATTATTGATCATGAACATGGCTATGCCACAAGGTAAATCTGATGAGCATGTTTTCTACATAGATTCAGGTTGTTCAAATCATGTAGCATGAAATGTGGCACTCCTATCAGATTTAGAAGATCCAAGGAATAAGCATGAGGTACAAACAGGAGTTGACACAAAACATCATGTGGAGAAAATAGGCAATATCAAAGCACCTGATGGAAACATCAACCTACTCAGTAAGGTACTCTATGTACCTACCATTACAAAGAATTTGATAAGTGTTGGGCAGATAGTAGAGAAAGGGTTCCAAGTCAAGTTCACAAAAGTAGGAGCATTTGTTGAAGATCCAAGTCAAGGATTCAGAAGAATTGCAAAAGGTGAAAAGATAGGTAGATTGTTCATATTTGAATTATAAGACACTAGAAACATTGCTCTCTTTAATTATGGTAGTCACACACTCACAGGATTGGAAGTATGGCACAAAAGTTTAGCACATATTGGTGAAAGGTCATTAAAGAAAATTTGCAGGGACCAAAGTGTACTTGGACTCCCTAATTTGTCAAAACAACATATGATTTATAAGTGTAGTGCATGTCAATTTGGAAAGTCTCACAAGTTACCATTCATGAAGAAAGGTTATATACATGGAGATCTATTGGAGTTGGTTCATACAAATGTATGGGGACCTAGAAAGGAAGCTTCAATATCTGGATCAAGGTATTATGTCTCCTTTATTGATGATTGCAGTAGATGGACTATCCTATTCTTTATGAAGGACAAAGATGAAGTTTTTTCATGTTTCAAAAGATATTTGGCTCTTGTGGAGAATCAAACAGGTAAATCACTAAAAAGTCTAAGGTGAGATGGAGGAGGAGAATACTTCTCCCATGAGTTTGATTCTTTTCTTCAAGAAAGAGGAATCAAAAGAGAGGTAACTACAAGGTACACTCCTGAGCAAAATGGAGTGGCAGAAAGGAGGAATAGGACAATTGTTGAAGCTGCAAGGTCTATGTTAAATGAAAAGCATTTACCTAATTACTTATGGGCTGAAGCTGTATCTACAACCACTTACTTGATTAACAGGTTGCCTTCAAAATCCCTTGATGGGATGACTCCATATGAGGCTTGGAATGGAAGAAGACCAAGCTTAGATCATTGTAAAATTTTTGGATGTATTGCTTTTGCTCATGTTCCTTCACAGGTTAAAGGCAAGATGGAGACAAAGGCAGAAAGGTGTGTATTTATTGGATATGACAACAATCAAAAGGGCTACAGGTTATACAACCCTACTAACAAAGGATTCTTGGTAAGCAGAGATGTAGTTTTTGATGAGAACAATTCATGGTATGAATATTCATGCAGGAAGGTCAATTTAGCATATGATCTTGAAGAAGATTTTCCAAAGCTTGGTAGAGAACAACCAAAGATTGAAGAACAAGACACCTCAGAGGATGATGAAGAATCTCAGATGGAAAAGATCAAAGCATGGAAGTCTAAAGGTAAAGCAAAACTGCAGGAGCTTGGACATGAGGAAGAATCATCACATCATGGCCTAAGAAGATCTATGAGGGAAAAGAAAAAACCAGAAAGGTATGGGTTTGACACCTCATTAGTAACTAAACATACTATCTACATAGCACAGAAGATAAACCAAGAGGAGCCATCATCCTTGAAGAGGTGAAAGAAAACTCAGAATGGAAGCATGCAATGAAGGAAGAGATTGAAGCACTTGAGGAAAACAACACTTGGGATTTGGTGCCCAAGACTTCATCCATGAAGGTAATAGGCTCAAGATGGGTCTATAAACTCAAGAAGAATTCTAATGGTTCCATTAACAGGTATAAGGCAAGGCTTGTAGCAAAAGGATTTGCACAAACTCAGGGAATTGATTATGAGGAGAGCTTCTCTCCTATGGCAAAGATGCCTAATATTAAGGTTTTGCTTAGTATTTCCTCTTCCAAGAAATGGAAGATACTTCAACTAGATGCAAAGAATGCATTCTTGAATGGTTGGATAACAGAAGAGGTATATATGGCACAACCACTTGGTTTTGAGAATCAAGTTTATCCTGATTATGTGTGTAAACTTAACAAAGCATTGTATGGTCTCAAGCAAGCTCCAAGAGCTTGGAATTTCAGGCTTGTTTCATTCTTGCAAGACAAAGGCTTTCAACCAAGCAAGGCAGATCCTTCACTCTTTATAAAAAAGAGTAACTCTGAGGTTATCTACCTATGTGTATATGTAGATGATATTATATTTGATAGTAAATGATGTAGATGGTATGAAGAAGATCAAAGATCAGATGAGAGAAGAGTTCAAGATAAGTGATTTGGGTTCACTTATAAAGAGAGAAGGTTCTAAGCAAAGAGATTCAAATATCATATGTGTCCACTCATCAACAATGTGTAGATATTCTAACCAAAGCATTGGATGGTACAAAGCTTTGCAAGTTCAAAGCCATGATTGGTTTGCAGGTAATCTTGGAAGATTGAAGACCTCAAGCATACTTGGCTTGAGGGGGAGTTGTTGGAGCAAGACTATGACAAGCCTAAGTATTGGCTTGAGTCCCACAAAGTCATAGAATAAGCTTTAAAATGAAGACTATGCAAAGTTCACTTGTGAACTACCTCTTATAACTTTTGAAGACTTTACTTAATGTAAAAGTGAAAGAATCTTAAGTGGTTGAGTCCTCTAGATGAAAAAGGGAAAGAGGAGACATGAATTTGTGATTTGTGGTAGGTAGAGAATCAAATCAATCACTAATTGATTGGAGAGTGATTGAGGGAAGTTAGCCTCCCAAGCTCAACTATAAATAGATGGCAGCTTTAGTCATGGTTAGAGAGACCTATGTGAAGACCTCCAAGAGCCAAGCTTTATGCCATATCAAGGTGTGACTCCAAGGCACACATATGTATCAATAAGTCCATTGTATTTTACAAGAAATATACTTTCATTTTCATGATCATTTGAGTTCATATTTCCATGTTCTTGTGAAGTGTACTACTCCCTGCCATAACTCTCAATTTTCTCAATTAGATTGCAGAGATGGTTTCTCTGAGCTCGGTGCATCATGTTTAGTGATTTAACTTGGTAGATTTAGCTCTATAAGTCTACTATATGCTGACCAAGTTTCATGCTATTTGGATGTTTCAATATTCATTTATGTTCAGTTGAAGTCAATAGTGTCTGTTCATTTTCACTTCTCTCTCAGGTACCCGACTTTTTTACTCATCTTGGCAGAGCTGTTTCTCAGTGTGTACATACCCAAATTCAATGATTTAAAGCTTTTTGGATTCAGCATGCTGTCTAGTATAATCATACAAATTCTCATAATCACTAGTTTTATAAATCTGGAGTTATATACATTTTGCTGCTCACTGGTCTCATTACTATAGCAGCTCGTGAAAATCGGGATGATGTCATCACTTGTTAAAGATCTTTCTCAGTGTGTGATTCATTATTTTTTATGAGATTACTCTTGAAAGTTAGCTCCTTAAGTTAAATAGACTTCCCAAAGAGGAAGTAAGCTAATTGCTGCTGTGCTCA
Source organism: Ceratopteris richardii (assembly GCA_020310875.1). Classification (NCBI taxonomy): domain Eukaryota; kingdom Viridiplantae; phylum Streptophyta; class Polypodiopsida; order Polypodiales; family Pteridaceae; genus Ceratopteris; species Ceratopteris richardii. Next base: position 45,780,802 of record CM035427.1, read on the forward strand.
GAGAATTATGCAAAACACTGGACATAAGTATGAACCAAAATAGCAAGTTCTTCACCTTTGAGCTAACTCCAACTTATCTGTTTTGATCTATCTTTATGAGAGTGATTTTCCAAGGTACATAGGGTGTCTAATACATCCATTGGCAAGCTAAAAGGGCCCACCATATAATCCTGGAGTTCATTTGGCTGGTGTAGATCAAGGATTCTGTAACACCTCTTCATCTTCAAGCACATACTTATCCATCTCTTCACACTGTTGAGTGTGTGTAGCTCAGAGGCCTTATCGATGACTTGGGTGTTGGTCAGTCTTCTACCACACCATCTTCACTGACAGTCAGAGTGCATTGGTAGTTGTGAGGAACCCTCTATTCCATGCTCGCACTAAGAACATTGAGGTGCATTATCATTCTGTCAAGGAGAGGTTCTCTACTAGGGAGATCATCGTGACATATGTGCCCACGTAGGAGAACATTGTAGAACTTTTCATGAAGGCACTACCTAGGGAGAAGTTTGAAGCTTTCCGCAAAGCTTTGGGCTTACTTCCTTTTGTGGAGTGATTTCCACATAGCTTGGCAATCCTTATACATGAGTGCTAGCTCCTTGTTGACCGCATCACTCCTAGGGGGGATTTGTTGATATATTTAGGTAGTGATGTGTGTGAACACTCTAGGACCGCCGTGGCACTTTTTTCCCTCTTTAGGAGGTTTTCTTCCCTCGCTTGTATATATGCCTATTTCCCTAATGACGTACTTATGTCTGTACATTGTAGTGGTAATACATTCAGTATTGTGTGTTGTGCTCCAAGCTTCTTCTTCTTCCTTGTGCTGTTTGAGTGCTTCCGCAGACGTCTAACTCCAACATTTCAAGCACATGATTTTATGCAAAAAGGATATGAAAACAAAGTTTGCAAGCTAAAGAAGGCATTTCGTAGCTTGAACCAAGCACCAATGCTTGTTATGAAAAGATATGTTCCTTCTTGATTGTAGATGCTTTTGAGAATAGTCAAACTGAAGCACTTGATATGTTAAACATGTAGATGGTGTATCTTGGATCATTCTTGTGTATGTTTATGAGATGCTTCTAACAACTGTATTGAGAAGAATATTGCTGAATTTAAGGCTGATTTGCATGCCTATTTTGAGATCTCAAATTTGGGGTGCTCACATCATTACTTAGGCATTTAATTTATCCATGTGTCTAGGGAAAATAGCTTTGTGTTCAAAAGAAAATATTGACACATTATTGCACCATTTTAGCCTCTAAGATGGTAAACCTATTGGCATTGCTATGGAAAAAAGTTTATCGTTGAGTTTTTGGTCAAGATGCATTTATTATTTTTCTCTACCAATAGGCTATTAGATGCTTAATTTCATTATGCTAAGTCAATGTGATATTCAATTTTTTTCTCAAATGAGTAGGTTTATGCATTGCTCGGGTGTCAAAAATTGGCAAGCAGTTAAAGGCATCCTTGGCTACTTGAGTGGTACGCGTGTACTTGGATTGTTTTATCCCAAGGGGGTATCATTACAGCTAGATTAATATGCTTTTTCTAACTTTGTTTAGGATAGTTATTATGAAACTTGTGTCTCCACTAGCAATTTCTCTTCATGCTTTGTAGCTCATGCATATCATCATTGAGCAAGAAGTAGGCTACTATGGTGACTTCTAGTTTGTGGTTGACTATAGGCCAAATTTAACAAAGAATGTTGACTGTGTGTGGCTCAGATGCCTTTGGGCTGATTTGGGTGGTCTCTACCACCACCATCTTCAATGATAGTAAAAATTCATTGGAAAATGTGAGGAGCCCTATGTTCCATGCTCACACAAAGCACATTGAGGTGCAATATCATTATGTGAGGGAGAGGTTCTCTACTAGAGAGATCTGTTCAGCATATTTACCTAGACAAGATAACATTGTAGGCCTTTTTCAAAAAGGCTATTCTTTGGGAGGAGTCTGAAGCTCTTAGTAAAGCAGTTGGCTTACTCCATTTTCCGTATTGATCTCTTTGCAGATATCTAGGCAGTTGCTTATAGATGAGTGCAAGCTTCTTGTTTACCACATCACTTCTAGGAGGGGTTTATTGATAACCACCACTCCAATGAGCCCGAGTTTGAAAGTCCTATGAGAAGATTACAACAAATGTAAGCCTAAGGAATATGTGCTGAATTATCACTAATATTGTTGCAATTACCTACATTATGGAGGTGTCATTATGCGTCATTCTATTATTACATGAAAATGTAGAAGGAGGGTAAGACCATAACGATTTATCTTTTTTCAATCTGTGCTTTAGAGATTGATCCCCAACCTTTTAAGTTGTATTGTCCTTATATCGTGACTTTGGGAGATTCCTAATAATCTGTCTAATCGTTTCCAATTGACATAACCTCGAAGACTCGAACATTCTCGTCTAAAGCTGTCTTCCAATTCATTCATCGTTTGTTTTGAACCATGGCTTGTATTAATCTACATATTTATAGCGCTCATATAAGTTGGGATCACCAATTGTGGTTTTCACGAGGTTTGAATGGATGACAAAATGTATGATCCTTCTCCCCCATTCTGAGTCCAATTCATAAACTCAGTTCACTTCGCGTACATCTAAGCCCAGGAGATGGCGACGAAAGTGACATTTTGGAATGAAACACTCTTCATCTGTACTAATGGTTTCATACAACCTACAAAATCTGCGCACTACATGTCATAGATCAGGAAAATACTATGAGTGGAAGCAATGAGCACTGAGCAGTATCGATAGCTCTCATTTTTATTGTCTATCATGATTATAATAGAATGTTATATAACCTTTCTGGAAGGATTTTTATAGATTTATTTGCATATGCAAAAATAAAATAGATGTTTTGAGATTAAAAAAAAATATGACAGAGAGTAAATAACCTCTCTCAAAGGATTTTTTATAAATTTCTTCACATATGCAAAAATATAAAAGTGGTTTTGAGATAATAAAAAATATGATACCCACTATATGATGAGATAATATGATAATAAAGTGGTTTTAACATGTCATATGGCTGAAATTTGTTGGCGTGCACACATTAAAAGAAAAAAACATGAACCACCTTTGGAACTTCCCAAAACATATTTATACATATGCAAGAACGTATTACCGAACTTTTCTATGCGCGAATAGGTCAAGAGAAATCAGAAAACAATCATCAACTAACGAGGATTATTAACATAAAATCTCATACGTAGTACAGTTTTTGGTGTAGAGGCCTCTGCAACAAGCATTCTAGCCTCTTTCTTCTTTGCCTCTTTAGCAGCTAGTTTTGGACAGTTCTTTATAATATGATCATTTCATTTACAGTACTTGCAGAACAATTTCTGCTTTTCTGATTTCTTCTCATCTTTATCCTGGTTCTTCGATTGTGCAGCATTTGCAGATTTTTGCTTACTAGTAGAAGAGCTCCATTTTCCTTTGCTCTTCTGACTAGCCAGGAAAGCTTGATTTGCAACATGCATAATGGACCTGTTCTGCCTGGACTGATCTTCCTGCAACAGAACAGAGACAAATTCCTCAAATGACAAGGCATTCAGATTGCCTTTCATCATCAACCGAGGAGTAGAGGCAAAACTCTGATATGAATCAGGAAGACCATTCAGAACGGTCTGCACAAGTGAGCTATCTGGTATAACCTCATCAGCAGAAATCAATTGTTCCTTCAGGTCTTTGATCTTTGTAAGAAAACTGTCCATAGAATCACCTTCATTCATGTGCTCACTCTCCAACTGTTTTCGGAGGTAAGCAACACGAGCCTCATTCCTAGCCTCGTACAAAGTGGTAAGTGTATCCCAAGCATCCTTTGCTGTTCTGCAAGAGCGAATGTGAGGAATAATGGCACGTTTGACAGAAAAAGCTATCAATGCATGTGCCTGGGCATCTCTGCCATCCCAACAAATCTGCTCTGCAGTAGGTGCAACAGAAACAACAACACAAATAGGAAATTGTGGAAAATCATCTTCGATACCATTTTCATCAGCTCCAGCACCTCCAGCACCTGTATTTGTAGTACCTGTAGTCGCAGGTGTAACACGACATCTTTCAACACCCTGCACAATGTTCCACAATCCTTTTGCAACCAGTACATGTCACATCATGTAAGCCCATAATGGGTACTTGGTACTGTCCAACTTATCGTCAACAGCCAACATACGAAATACATCACTGCTTTCAGCCATGGCCGATGACTAAAATACCTGGATATAGGAAATTGACTGTATTTCAAAAAGTTGAACGGAACTGCCCAGACAAGTTCTGCTAGACCTGTAGCAGACTTCAAGATGCTTAAACTTGCAAACAGAAACTTGTATATCCCTTTGGCACAAAAGGACAAAATAGCCTGAACAAGCGCTGCGATAGTGCGTTCGGAGGCTCACCAAATTTCGTGCGAATTTGAGACTGCAAACGGAGGAGTGTCGACGGCACCCTAGAAGAAGCGACGACCTGCTCTGATACCAATTGTTGGAGATAGACGTCTGCGGAAGCACGCGAACAACACAAGAAAGAAGAAGAAGCTTGGAGCACAAACACACAATACCGAATGTATTACTAGAGAATGTACAAAGATAAGTAGCCCATTAGGGTAATAGGCATATATACAAGCCGGGGGAAAAAAACGTCCTTAAGAGGGAAAAAAGTGCCCCGGCGGTCCTAGAGTTTTCACACATATCACTACCTAAATATATCAACACCTTTCTCCTATAAAAATGTGCTCTAACTTGTCTGTTAAATGGATAGCTAAGGCTTTGGATTCTCAGGACTATTGGGCTCTATTAACAAAAAGGAATGTTCACGAATTTAGGTTGGTTGATTACAAAGCTTGGAATAATCATTCTATTTGGGATATGATTACTTCCCCCCACTCCTTCGTCCCCGCTGGCTCCAGCATGTGTTGTAGGATGTGGATTTTTTCGACGAATGTCAAAAAGTATGTTCGCCCAGATAATATTTTCTTCAATTTTCTTAACTTTTTCCTAAAGGAAAGCTTGTGGACTCGCTCGCTGTCTCTTTGGAATAATGGACATGTTGGGATCAGAGAACATAAATGTTATAAGTTTGGTTCCTCCTCAAGCATAGGAAAATGCTGGCAGACAGGGCTGACATTTCTCTAATGAGGAGGAACATCTTGCTGTCTCATATTGCACAGGACATGCTGTTGAAGTATAAGAAGAAAAGAGGGTCCATTTTATAGATCCTCCCTAAGCTCAAAAATAAATGGAAAGTCAATTGGAAGCGTGAAGAATGGTGTCACGAATTCCTCTGCATTTGGAATTTTCCTTATAACATAAAACACTCTGTTTTGCTCTGGCTTATCCTCTGTTTTGAGACGTATATCATTCATGGAGAGTCTAAGACCATTTTGACATGTATATTATTCATGGAGAGTCTAAGCCCAGGAGATGGCGACGAAAGTGACATTTTGGAATGAAACACTCTTCATCTGTACTAATGGTTTCATACAACCTACAAAATCTGCGCACTACATGTCATAGATCAGGAAAATACTATGAGTGGAAGCGATGAGCACTGAGCAGGATCGATAGCTCTCATTTTTATTGTCTATCATGATTATAATAGAATGTTATATAACCTTTCTGGAAGGATTTTTATAGATTTATTTGCATATGCAAAAATAAAATAGATGTTTTGAGATTAAAAAAAAATATGACAGGGAGTAAATAACCTCTCTCAAAGGATTTTTTATAAATTTCTTCACATATGCAAAAATATAAAAGTGGTTTTGAGATAATAAAAAATATGATACCCACTATATGATGAGATAATATGATAATAAAGTGGTTTTAACATGTCATATGGCTGAAATTTGTTGGCGTGCACACATTAAAAGAAAAAAACATGAACCACCTTTGGAACTTCCCAAAACATATTTATACATATGCAAGAACGTTTTACCGAACTTTTCTATGCGCGAATAGGTCAAGAGAAATCAGAAAACAATCATCAACTAACGAGGATTATTAACATAAAATCTCATACGTAGTACAGTTTTTTTTCAAATAGCGTGGCAAGGACACGAGTCAAGTAAATCCCCTACAGTTAATTACTTTAATGAAATAGAAATTGAGGAGTTTCCTCTCATAACCCAAATTACAGAGCAAATTCAACAGATCAAATTCTTTCAAACACTATGAAGACATTCTGAGAAAATGCATCAACTCATGAAATTGCCACCGTCGTCTATGTGATAAGAATAAACTTATTTCAAGTCAGAAAAATTCAGTCCTTCTTGCCACCATTTCTTTGATCGAATCATTACAATATAGTAATTTGTAAAAGATGTTCATAGCAAACCTTATGTAATTAATGTCTTCACAGTCACCTAGAAGTCCGAAAGGAAATAAACGTTGTACATGTGCACATTTCACGTACAGGAAAACCTAGTTTATCTCCTACAAACTAAAATTCTAACATGCATGATCGATGCACATATCATAAAAAATGTACTTACTAAAGTACTCCTTAATATGTAACATTATGCAGTTCAACTATTTATGTGGAAATATTGTCTTTGACTCTCCAGCCCCCCATGCCTATGGACTTAATTTGCTTTTCTAAGAAAAATGATCACCTAAGGTGATTCATGCAAACTACTTCCCAATGAAAAATTAGGAGTGGAAACGGATATGAGCTCATGAGATGAGTATTCATGAACATGGGTAGGATGGAAAATGCTATTTCTACCTTTCCATAGAACTAATACTGCCGGGTCATTTCTATGACTCACTTGTCAAGACGAAACGTCTCTATAATCATCAGAGTCTGACATTTCTTTGTAACAAAAAATTCAAAATGATTTCAAAAATTATGATTTATGACTTAGACATAGTACACCTGGATCTCTTATAGCCAACTACTAACCTGCAACTAGTCAAAGGTACGTTACATTTTATCTCCAATTATTGTACCTATCGATGAGGACAACCAAAACTCCTTCAGAAAAGCTATAAGTAGGCAACAAGAGTTTCCATTTCCGTTGAATATAATCATGATCAATGCCCTCATTAATAGGGCATTTTCAAGCATTGCAAGCATTTCGTGTCATTCCCACCTCCATCATAGATATATTGATGTTTTCCTAATATCGTTAACTTTTTGGATGCTACTAGTGATAATATGCAACCTCTACATATAAAACCTTCAAAGAAAAAGCATCTGTGAATGGGAAAATATCTGTTTTTGATATCTTTAATGATCGAACATGCAGCGTTTATGACTTTTATATCATCGCTTTTCTAATTGTACTTCTAGTTGTGCCTCATCTTCATCTTTTGCCTTCGTTATTATTTTTTATTTTTTGTGAGTATTAAGTATCTTGTTGCCCCTTTCGAGGATGAGTCTTGAATACAGTAGGAGATTGCACAGATCGCTGCCGCCCATTTTTATACTAAGCAAATTCTGAGTGTATCTTCTTTGTACCTCTTGCACATATTCCATACGAAAGGGTTCTTGGCTCGCCTATCATGAAAGTAACTCGGAACCCATCACAGCGATGGGAACCTTTATCTCCTTATTTTTGGAATTTCAGCGTCTATATAATTTCTAAACTTTAGTACTAAAGAACTAGACTTACATCATGGATATTGTGCTTAATGATCACTAATATTGTATAAGAACGTTACAACAAATCTATGTCTAAGGGATATGTGCTTAATGATCACTAATATTGTTGCAGCCACTTACATCATGGAGGTGTCATTATGCCTCATTCAACGAAATACTGTTCCAAGAATATGTGGAAGCAGGGTTAGACCATACGAATTTTACACTTTTCAATCTGTGCTTCGTAGATTGATCCAGAAACACTTGAGTCGTATTCCTAAAAAATCTATGCAATCATGTACAATCAACAAAACCTTGTAGACTCTAACATTCTCGTATAAAGCTATATTCAAATTCTGCCACCCTTTAATTTGCTTTTAACCATGCCTTGTATGAATCTACATATGTGTAGCGCACATATAAGTCGGGATCACCAGTTGGGGTTCTCGAAAAACTATCTTCCCTAGGATTGAATTGATGAAAAAATGTCAGATCCGCCTCCCCCTCTCTCTTTTCCCTTTAGCCAGCATGTTCTTCCGTCTTTCGTCTATCCAAAATATTTTCTTCTTTTTCCTCTATCCCATTTTTCCTTTTCGAAAGGCTTCCTTTACTGTATGTCCCTCATGGCCGTGACTCGACTTCTTCAAATGAATGAGGTCAGAGCTGGTCACGGAGCAGACAATGTAGGGCAAGCTTGTTGTAAAGTCCACGAATCAACTCGAAGGAGGAGGATATCGTTATGCTATTGTTAATTCTTATGAGCAAAGTTATCCGTCGGAAAATAAGCCTGATAGTATGTAGTATACAAGTATTTGTTAGATGCTTTGTCAACGGTAGTGCGGCGGACTCTATCCATTCAAATCTTATAACGAAATTGAGATGCGCCGACAACGGTAGTGCGGCGGACTCTATCCATTCAAATCTTACAACGAAATTGAGATGCGCCGACAAGGTCAGTTACACCGTGCAGTTGAAACGGAATGTCGATATAGACAAACGAATGACCTTGGAGCTGCAGCGTCGTGGATAATAAAGTAGAGGAGCCTTCATGCCAGAAACACGTAGATGAGCAACACGTAGATGAACAAGAGATGGCTTGCCATCATGCCAAGCCTCATATGGAGTGATAGCCTGCACTTCTTTAGTGGGACACCTGTTAAGTACATATGCTGCAAACATGGCAGCCTCAAGTCAAAAACTATGTGGTAAAGTATGAGTTTACACCATACACCTTGCCATCTCCATGAGTGACCTGTTCTTCCATTCAGCAACTCCAGTCTGTTGAGGTGTATGCAGCACTGTACACTAATGTTTTATCCCATGTTTAGCCAGAAATGCATTAAAGTTAGAAGACATATATTCCCCCCCTCGATCAGAAGGGAGGCTGCCTATTTTACATGCTAACAAATTTTCAACCAAAATTTCCAAAAGAAGGTGTCTGCATAGGACCATAGACATTGCAATGATCAAACTACAATTTCCGAGTATCCCGAACTGAACCATCTTTTGGAAATGAGGAATGCTACATTTTACCCAAAAGATAGCCTTCACATACATGTTTACCGGGTGCCTTAAGTTTGAGCAAAGAAGACAAAAAATTGAAAAAATAGCCTTCACAAGCACTGCGATACTGACCTTGGAGCTGCAGCGTCCTGGATAATAAAGTAAAGGAGCCTTCTTAAATAGATTCATATACACGTAACACCACAAAAAAGACGCATCCGTATGCTATGCTATGCATTGCATAACTATAATAGTTTGGAGCTCGCCCATCGGAAACCATTTCATGACGTTCTCCATTGATTCGCCGAAGCTCACCGTCTTTAGAGTCTGCGACATGACCATGGATGCCCTTCTGCAGATGAGAGACACTCCATGCGGATTTTCGGTCATGCATACATTAATGCGAATAGAAAAAGTTGCTCCGAAGCCATCATCAAGTACCATGATGCGATGTCTTCTCAATGGCGAAAGTACTTTAAGCCTGATCTAACTCAATTCTGAGATCAGATGTATATAATTCATGGAGAGTCTAAGCCCAGGAGATGGCCACGAAGGTGACATTTATGAATGACATACAAACTACAAAATCTGTGCAGTACGTGTGATAGCTCAGGAAGTTACTGTGAATCGAGGCAATCAGCACTGAGCAATCTAAGACTTGTTCTTTCTGCCTACCTTGTATCAAGTTCTTCAAATATTATATAAAATAGATGAAGAAAATATAAATAAAACTATATTAGTACAACCAAACAAGACACATGATATTCACTGGCATTTTCCTAATGTAGTTTCAACATATGCGAAAAGACATTGCAAACTTATAATGAAATTTTCTCTCTTTCCATGAGGAAGACTGGCTGAAAGTGTACGTCATGATTGCAATTTTCTTTTTTAGTCCAGTTCTCTAAGAAGGAAAGGGATTCCAAAACATTCTTTATATAAAAATAATAGGAAAGATATTGACGAGGTGTACAATAAGAGTGTGGTAGAAAAGTGCCCATATATCCATAATTCTCATTTTTATTGTCTATGATGAAAATGCTAAATGTTATACAAGATTTCTGATAGGATTTTTATAGATTTATTTTCATATGCAAAAATACAATCGAGGTTTTGAGGTTAGAAAAATTATGGTAAAAATAAATAACTGTACTTTTGTCTTTACTCATACTTGAGCTTGCGAAACAATCTTAAGCATAATAATTTTGTGATGAAATATAGGAAGAACTAAACAACTTTATTCTATTCAGAAACCACATTCTATTTGATGCTGGCATATGTCTAAAATTTATTGGTGTAAGATCAGAATTAGTTGCCTGTCACTCTTTTCCCAAGCCTTACTAGCCCTTTCCACATGTGCGTGTAGAATCCTCTCTAAGACCCCATACACGTTTTATATGGCCACCATGAGAGGATGACATAACCTTAATTTCTTGTGCTAGGCGCCTTCGAGTTTTGGTCCTTGACTACACTAGGGTCCTTAACTACATCAGGCGTAAATTAGCCAGTTGGGGTTCCCTTTAGCCAGTTCGGGTTCCCTTGAGCCGCATGTACTTCCGTCTTTCTTCTATCCCCAATATTTTCTTCTTTTTCCTCTATCCCATTTTTCCTTTTCGAAAGGCTTCCTTTACTGTATGTCCCTCACGGCCGTGACTCGACTTCTACAAATGAATAAGGTCAGAGCTGGTCGCGGAGCAGACAATGTAGGGCAAGCTTGTTGTAAAGTGCAGGTATCAACTCCAAGGAGGAGGATATCGTTATGCTATTGTTGATTCTTATGAGCAAAGTTATCCGTTGGAAAATAAACTTGGTAGTACGTAGTATACAAGTATTTGTTAGATGCTTTAGTGGGATACCTGTTAAGTACATATGCTGCAAACATGGCAGCCTCAAGTCAGAAACTATGTGGTAAAGTCTGACTCTACACCATACACCTCGCCATCTCCATGAGTGACCTGTTCTTCCATTCAACAACTCCAGTCTATTGAGGTGTATGCAGCACTGTACACTAGTGTTTTATCCCATGTTTAGCTAGAAATGCATTAAAGTTAAAAGACATATATTCCCCCCTCGATCAGAAGGGAGGGTGCCTGTTATACATACTAACAAATTTTCAACCAAAATTTTCAAAAGAAGGTGTCTGCATAGGACCATAGACATTGCAATGATCAAGCTGCAATTTCCGAGTATCTCAAACTGGAAATGAGGAATGCTACATTTATCCCAAAATACAGCCTTCACATATATGTTTACCGGGTGCCTCAAGTTTAGCGAAAGAGGACAAAAAATAGAAAAAATAGCCTCCACAAGCATTGCGATAGTGACGTTGGAGCTGCAGCGTCCTGGATAATAAAGTAGAGGAGCCTTCTTAAATAGCTTCATATACACGTAACACCACAAAAAAGACGCATCCGTATGCTATGCTATGCATTGCATAACTATAATACTTTCAAGCACGCCCATCGGAAACCATTTCATGAAGTTCTCCATTGATTCGTCGAAGCTCACCGTCTTTAGAGTCTGCGACATGACCATGGATGCCCTTCTGCAGACGAGAGACACTTCATGCGGATTTTCGGTCATGCATACATTAATGCGAATAGAAAAAGTTGCTCCGAAGCCATCATCAAGTACCATGATGCGATGTCTTCTCAATGGCGAAAGTACTTTAAGCCTGATCTAACTCAATTCTGAGATCAGATGTATATCATTCATGGAGAGTCTACAAACTACAAAATCTGTGCAGGACGTGTGATAGCTCAGGAAGTTACTGTGAATCGAGGCAACTTCTTTCTGCCTACCTTGTATCAACTTCTTCAAATATTATATAAAATAGATGAAGAAAATATAAATAAAACTATATCAGTACAACCAAACAAGACACATGATATTCACTGGCATTTTCCTAATGTAGTTTCAACATGTGCGAAAAGACATTGCAAACGTATAATGAAATTCTCTCTCTCTCCATGAGGAAGACTGGCTGAAAGTGTACGTCATGATTGCAATTCTCTTTTTTAGTCCAGTTCTCTAAGAAGGAAAGGGATTCCAAAACATCCTTTATATAAAAATAATAGAAAAGATATTGACGAGGTGTACAATAAGAGTGTGGTAGAAAAGTTCCCATATATCCATAATTCTCAACAATCAATCACGTGCGCTGTGTCGTACGAAGGTGGGTTCCGACTGCGTTATGTACGTACTCATCCGATGCCTGGCTGTATTCTGAATCTTGTCTACTTTATTCTCCAGGACGGTGCAACCCGAGGGTCAATCCTTTGTCTATATCGTGGTGTGTGTCCCTCGAAGGTCTGCTTCAACTGCCGGGTGTAATGGAGGGCATTGCTTTTAGTCTTCCGTTCGTCCTTCTCCCGGCCGCTTTCGATTCCAACGAAGAAAGTAATAGCAGGAGAGTCATACAAATGACTTCCCAACAAAACATTACGAAAGAGAAAGAATATGCGCTCATGAGATGAGTATGTATTAACATGCGTAGGATGACAAACGCTACTTCATCCTTCCCATACAACTAAAAGTGCCTATGAATCATTTTTCTGGAGGAAACATCCCTATCATTCCTAGAATCATTTGTCTAGAGGAAAGATCCCTACCGTCCCTTCTGGACAATAGACATCTTGATTAAAAGTATGGATCTCCAAAACAGCATGTAAGCTAAAATTCTTCCCTGCAATAGATGGTAAATAACCAGTACATAAAATTCTTCCGCTCTCTTCCACGAAGATACTAACTATATTATCTTCTTCATTCAATCTCCTAATTTTCATGATCCTTCTTGCTTAGTCTCTTGTATTATCCACATTGAAACTGACTGTTCTAGAGACCGTCATTGATGCATTCATCTATACCGATCCCTACAACATACATGAGACCGACGTTGTTGCATTTATCTATGATGATCCATGCAAGATACATCAATATTCCACAATAAGTAAGATAATTATAGTATTCAAATGAAGTTTAGCACAATGACAACTTCGCACCAGTGAGATCATATTAGGTCTTCCTACTTCTGGGAAAGCACAACTTCTTTGGAAAATATCATCCTAGACACATTCAGCATTTGTGAACACTCTTATGTCTTTGTGTAAATCATAATCTAACACTAGTTGAGACAAGTTATTTTGAGAACAATCAATGAATACATATCAATAAAGAATCTATCAATTCTCTAACATGTTGAAAGTTTTAGTACTATTTACCAAAATAGCTCAAGATTTACTCCATGCCTTCTAAGAAACTATAAAGTAATATCTATCATGGAGTTCTCAAACAAAGTAATTTCCATTCACACATTTCTTTTAAGCAATCAATAATTTAGAGCAATCCATGTTGAAGTACTTAGGTATGCAAATACTTACAATTCATTATAAATAATCACATGAGGGCATTACCACTTATCAGAAGCATTTTCAATCCCATGAGAAATGCTATTTCACTACAACAGATCGATGGTATACCGAGGTTTCTATCGAGGAAAATGAACGCGGCTTAATTTGTCACGATGCCGATGTAAAGGTCGGTTCGCATGTCGGTACCAAAGAGTCGGTATATGCGCCGGTATATGCGTCGATATGTGCATCTGTATATGCGTCGATATGTGCATCGGTATATGCGTCGGTATATGTGTCAGTAATACCGACGTACATACCAAGGCTTCTGCTGGAGGTACCGTCTTCTGCTGGGTGTACCGACGGTTATTTCGATATCACTACTGGGAGTATCATCGCGTATAGCGACGACCATACCTGCAAATTTTTTTTTGGGCAGAGTGTTTTGTCTTTTGCTACAGCAACATTACCATGATGTTGCTTAACAAAAGACAATACACTCTATCCAAAGAAAAACCGAGTACATGTGATGTGTACTCTAATGACAACGGAAATATGATTTCATGAAACAAAGTATTATTGGACACAAAAGAGATAATCAGAATGAACTATGAACCATGTACAAAAGAAGTTATATATTTCAATAATGAAGCATGTACAAGAGTGTGGCAAACCACTGTCATATATGACGCTTTTACAAAATGTGGCAAAGCAACGTATTGCCATATGAAAATCAAATACAAAATATTGGTCTTCCAATCCCATACACATGCAAAGAATGTTCCATATCAACAGTCTTGCAACAAAGAACATTAATGGAATGAGATAAATTCACATGAAAATTACAAACAACAAGTAAAAACCAAGTTTATATATTAATTACCTCATCGCAAATGCTCCCATGAAACTACCGCACCGCGTCCTTTCAAGTCCTGCAATAGTGTAGTCAACTTATGACTATATCCGTAAGACTCCTCCGTTTGTGTTGGAGGACGACCCATTGCCAGCTCTTGAAACAAATATAAAAAGATTAGAGAAACATACATGAGAAATTTAACACAAATAAATTCAATAAATGAAATGGTACTTACAAACTCATGACGCATCGTGTCATATTCGTCGCTACCCAAATGTGATGGTCCAATCGTATCTAAACGTGTGGCTGTGGCATTTCGCTGCTGGCAATATCGATCAGGAGTCTGCTGCTCCTCGTCACGAATCATGTCCCACTCCTCAGCAACTAACCATACAGGCTTTCGTAAGCCTTCTCTGAATGCATCACGTGCCTCGGATCGTCGATGGGACATGACCTCACGTGCGGTGTGCAGAATCCACTCTGAACTGACAATAGACTGTCCATCGGTTGGTCGGAACTCCTGGTAAATCATTTGTGTGATATAATTCTTCCAATCTTTATCCTCTTCACTCCATTTCAGCATGATGGAGTGTCCAAACTGGATGGAGCAAAGCTGTCGTATGCATGCACACCTTGCTTTGCCATCCGCATCCATCACCGGAGCTCCATCTCGGATACTATACACCTTGGAGTCATCATGGTTATGAGCACCCCAAGGTGTACGTGGTGTTCCACGTGGTGTACTGCGTGGCATACCTACATCTGAGGTACTCGTCCTAGGAGTAGAAGCGGGCGACACAACGTCCGTCGCACTACGTCCGCATTACATTATCTGTAGACCTGCTTTTTGTATGCCATGACATTAACTCAGCTATAGATATGCATCTAAACATGTTCTTAATTCGTGGAATGATAGGAAAGTGGCGAAGAACCTTTGTGGGGATAGCTTCGCCTACAACGTCTTCTCTAAATCTATTTTCTCTACACTTTGGACATACGTGGAGATGCTCATACTCATTCCGAAAGAGAATGCAATCATTCAGACAAGCATGAATTAAAGTATAATCCATTCCAATGGACTATAAAAGTTTTTTCGCATTTCCATGTGTTGGAGGCATGTCATTGCCCTCTGGCAAAAATTGATCTTTAAGAAGCCTGTAAGAAGCAATTAAAATGATATTAGTAACTGAAGTTATTGTGATACAACAATGAAAGCCAATTTGTTCTCCACTTACCTGAACAATTCAGTGACACTACTATCTGACCATCCATAAATGGATTGCAGATTGAGCATCGTGAGTGAAGCATGTAGTAGAGATATCTTTGCTCCATTGTAAAGTGGTAAACGAGCTAATCTTCGCATGTTTTCATATTCTTCATCAACTTCTGATCGTGGAATTTCTGTTGTGTCCATCTCGACACCTTCTTCACCATCATGATCTTCGTCCATCTCATAAAATGCTTCAAGCATCTCTTCAATATGTTCATTCTGTGTAATATTATTAGTGCTTGCTTGTACGTCTAAGTCCTTTTTTGCTCTCTTTTGTCCACGAGAGGTTACCGGTGCAATGTTGTTTGGGTCCATTTGCTCACCTAGAGGACCATGCGAATGATAACGTAGGTTTTTCAGTCGACTCCTATCAAAGGATCCATGCTCTCTAACATGTGCAGTACAAATCCGTCGTTTCCGATAAATTTGATACTTCCACTGTGTGCAAGGACATGCCATTCTCTCTTCAGGATCCAAAGAAGCCATCTGCTATAATATGGACATTTTAGAACATTTGTTTTTTTATTAAACCTAAAAATCTAACTCTTAAAGACTTAAATCTGAAATACTAAACCTAAATACTTAAATACCTAAAAAAACTTAAAACCCTAATCTATATAGTTATCCTATTTTATCTATATATTTAAAATTTTTTTTCCCTTAATTGAGTTATATGTATGCCTAAACCCTAAAACCATAATCTAAATGACCTAGACCTAATATATATATATATATATATATATATATATATATATATATATATATATATATATATATATATATATATATATATATATATATATATATATATATATATGTATATATATGTGTATATGTATATATATGTGCATATAGATCGGTGTATAAGTATGTGTGTTTGTGTATTGTATATATATTCACTCTATTTAAAATGATTAAATTTAAATCTATTTTTATATATTTAATCATATAATTTCATTTATTTATTTAAAATACTTGTTCTTATCATATTTTATTATCTATATAATTATCCTACCTTATATATAATTTATATATTCAGATTTTTTCCTTACTTAATTCTATTTTTATATATTTAATTATAAAGATTTAATTAAATTTTTTAAAACACTAGTTCTTTTATATTTATTTATCTATATAATTATCCTATTTTATATATATATTTATTTATATATTCGGATTTTTTCATTACGTAATTGTATGTTTATATATTTAAGTATATATATTTAATTAAATTATTTAAAACACTAGATCTTTTTATATTTATTTATTTATATAATTGTCTTATTTTATATCTATATTTATATATATATTCAGATTTTTTCCTTATGTAATCATATTTTTATATATTTAATTATATATATTTAATTAAATTATTTAAACACTAGTTCTTTTTATATTTATTTATGTATATAATTATCTTATTTTATATATATATATATATATATATATATTTATATATTCAGATTTTGTTCGTATGTAATCTTATTTTTATATATTTAATTTTATATATTTAATTATATATATTTAATTAAAACTCTAATCTTAAAATTCTAGATCTAAAATATGTGAATTTTTGTATGCATGTGTATCTACACGTATATATGTAATATATGTGTATGTGTATGTGTGTATATATGTTATGTGTTGATATATTTAGGTAGTGATGTGTGTGAACACTCTAGGACCGCCGGGGCACTTTTTTCCCTCTTTAGGAGGTTTTTTTCCCCCGGCTTGTATATATGCCGATTGCCCTAATGGGCTACTTATCTTTGTACATTCTCTAGTAATACATTCAGTCTTGTGTGTTGTGCTCCAAGCTTCTTCTTCTTCCTTGTGCTGTTCGCGTGCTTCCGCAAACGTCTAACTCCAACAATTGGTATCAGAGCAGGTCGTTGCTTCTTCTAGGGCGCCGTCGACACTCCTCCGTTTGCAGTCTCAGATTCGCATAAAATTTGGTGAACATATTACCTCGCAGCGCAGTTTCTTCTCTTCACTCGAGCCTGCCCCTACAGGGAATACTGTCACATGCGCCAATAACTCCTCTTATCCTGTTATGGGAGTTGGTAAGATCATTCTGACTACTGCTGATGGTAGTTCTTTCACTTTGTCAGATGCTTTATTTGTGCCAGGGATCAAAAAGAACCTGTTATCAGTTTCTGCATTAGCCAAGATTGGCTTGGTTGTGAAATTCGTTGATGACAGGTGTACAGTCCATGATCTCTCAAATGGCGATGTGATTATTGCTTCTGGCATTTTATGTCGTGGGCTGTATAAGCTCATAGACTATGAAAGATCTGTGAATGATTCGGCATGTGCAGTTCATGATTCTCAGGCTATGTCAGAAGCAAAGCTTTGGCATGCACGCTTTGGTCATCTGAATTTTGCTAGTTTCTTATGCCTGCAGAAATATGAAATGGTGTCGTCTTTGCCCAAACTTGAGGCACCTGGAAAACATGTTTGTGAAGGCTGTATTTGGGCAAAATGCAGCATTCTTCCTTTCCAAAAGATGGTTCAGTTCGGGCTATGCAGAAATTGCAGCTTGTACATAGTGATGTCTGTGGTCCTATGCAGACACCCTCTTTTGGAAATTACCTTTACTTCGTGACTTTCATTGATGATTTTTCCAGGCATGCATGGGTATATCCACTCAAAGAAAAGTCCGAAGTGTTCATGTGCTTCAAACAGTTTTTGGTTTTGGCTGAAAATCTGTCAGCATGTAAAATGGGCACCCTCCGTTCTGATCGAGGGGGGGAACATATGTCTTCAGATTTTAATGCATTTCTGGCTGAACGTGGGATAAAACACCAGTGTACAGTGCCGTATACACCTCAACAGAATGGAGTTGCTGAACGAAAGAACAGGTCACTCATGGAGATGGCGAGGTGCATGGTCAAAAGTCAGGCTTTACCACATAGTTTCTGGCTTGAGGCTGTCATGTGTGCAGCATATGTACTAAACAGGTGTCCCACCAAAGCGTTGCAGTCCATCACTCCATATGAGGCTTTGCATGACCGCAAGCCATCTGTTGCTCATCTGCGTGTTTTTGGTTGTTTGGCATATGCATTAGTGCCTGAACAACATCGCAAAAAATTGGATGATAAGGCAGTAAAATGTATTTTTGTTGGGTACAGTTCTAAAAGTAAAGGCTATCGTCTGTATCATCCACAGACTAAACTCATTCTGGTTAGCCGTGATGTTGTCTTTGTGGAAGATGCTATTCAGCCATTGCTTTCATGTACTAAGGAGACATCTGTTAGCTCCAAAGACATGTTTGATACTTTGATGCCTCTTTTTACAGGTGGACAGGCTAGCGTTGGTCCTAATGAGGCAACTTCTCAGCCTTTGCAAGTTTCATATGATGATGCAGATCATTCCATTTCTGATGCAGATTTACATGATGCACTTGTTGATGAGAGAGCTGATATTGAATAGGCAAAAACTATGCCAAAATGGCTGGTGCAGACTTTGCGTGACAGCAAATTAGATGCACCTTTGTCATATCGTACTCGTTCAGGCTCTCATAGTACCTCCTTTGCATCAGATTGCTATGCTATGGCTGCATCTAGTCTCTGTGATGAGAATGAGCCTGTTTCTTTTGATGAAGCACAAAATTCAGAAAATTGGATGGCTGCTATGCAATCTGAATATGATGCTATAATGAAGAATGGTACATGGTCTTTATGTGACTTGCCTCCTGGCAAGAAGGCCATTGGCACTAACTGGGTATACAAGCTGAAGCGTAAACCTGATGGTACAGTTGACAGGTATAAGGCTAGGCTTGTTGCAAAGGGTTATGCGCAGGAAAGAGGCATTGATTTTGATGAGACCTTTGCACCTACATGTCGTATGACTACTGTTCGGAGCATTTGTGCACTTGCAGCCCATCATGGTTGGAATGTACATCGGTTGGACATTAAAACAACATTTCTGAATGGTGACTTGCATGAAGAAGTGTATGTTTTTCAGCCTCGTGGCTTTGTGCAGAAAGGGCATGAAAACCAGGTGTGCAGGTTAAAGAAGGCGTTATATCGTTTAAAGCAAGCACCACGTGCTTGGTATGAGAAAATACATGCCTATCTCATTGCACATGGTTTTGAGAACAGTCCAACTGAAAGCACCTTATATGTTAAGCGTGCTAATGATGTGCTTCTGATCATTGTTGTCTATGTAGACGACATGCTGCTCACTAGTCCTCTCGAGAAGCATATTGCTGATTTCAAGGCTGATTTGCATGCCTCATTTGAGATGTCTGATTTTGGGCATTTGCATCACTATTTGGGCATTCAGTTTATGCAAGTTGATGGTGGAATGGATTTGTGTCAAACGAAATATATTGACACATTATTGCAGCGTTTTGGCCTTGAAGACTGTAAGCCTATTGCCACTCCTATGGAGACAGGTTTACGATTGAGTCTTCATGATGCTGGAGATGCATTTGATGCTGTTCTCTATCAGCAGGCCGTTGGATGCTTGATTTACTTATGCATTACTCGGCCAGATATTCAGTTTGCTGTCTCACAGATGAGCAAGTTTATGCATTGCCCAGGAGTCACGCATTGGAAAGCGGTTAACCGCATCTTTCGCTACTTGAGTGGTACTCGGCTACTTGGGTTGTTTTATCCCAAGGGGGGATCACTACCGCCAGATTTGCATGCTTTTTCTGACTCAGATTGGGCTGGTTGCTATGACACTCGTGTGTCCACCAGTGGTTTTTGCTTCATGCTTGGTAGCTCATGTATATCTTGGTTGAGCAAGAAGCAGCCTACTGTGGCCACTTCCAGTTGTGAGGCTGAGTATAGGGCAGCTTTCACAGCGACTGTTGAGTGTGTGTGGCTCAGACGCCTTATGGCTGATTTGGGTGTTGGCCAGTCTTCTGCCACCACCATCTTCACTGACAGTCAGAGCGCATTGGCAGTTGCGAGGAACCCTGTGTTCCATGCTCGCACTAAGCACATTGAGGTGCATTATCACTATGTCAGGGAGAGGTTCTCTACTGGGGAGATCAGCTTGGCATATGTGCCCACGTAGGAGAACATTGCAGACCTTTTCACGAAGGCTCTGCCTAGGGAGAAGTTTGAAGCTTTCTGCAAAGCTTTGGGCTTACTTCCTTTTGTGGAGTGATTTCCACATAGCTCGGCACTTCCTTATACATGAGTGCCAGCTCCTTGTTCACCGCATCACTCCCAGGGGGGATTTGTTGATATATTTAGGTAGTGATGTGTGTGAACACTCTAGGACCGCCGGGGCACTTTTTATGCGAAAACACCCTGAGTATGCTCACCAAATTTTATGCGAATCTGAGACTGCAAACGGAGGAGTGTCGACGGCGCCCTAGAAGAAGCAACGACCTGCTCTGATACCAATTGTTGGAGTTAGACATCTGCGGAAGCACACGAACAACACAAGGAAGAAGAAGAAGCTTGGAGCACAACACACAAGACTGAATGTATTAGTAGAGAATGTACAAAGATAAGTAGCCCATTAGGGCAATAGGCGTATATACAAGCCGGGGGAAAAAAACCTCCTAAAGAGGGAAAAAAATGCCCCGGCGGTCCTAGAGTGTTCACACACATCACTACCTAAATATATCAACAGAGATTCCTTCCTAAAGTGAAATCCATGCTTAATGTAAAATTATACATTACGTAATGAGTATATCTTGCTCCTCAATGAAATAAACCTAAGGAGAAATTCCCTTACCAAGTCAATGGCCAGGAAAAAAGGAAATGAGCAGTACCCGAACACATCTAAGTTCTTAAGTAACTTAGAAAAAATCTCGAGTTCAAATATTTCAATACAAACGTTAGCCTCAAGCAATGAATACATGAATATATCTAATCTCCTCAATAACTTAGTTTTTGAAGCAAAGATTTCTTTGACATGATCAAAATAGCATGAAGACATAAATATAAAAGAAGCTGGCATACTCAATGCTAACTCTACCTATAACAGATACATATAGATGGTTCCAAAACAAGACTTTGATGAGATATCTTAAGAAGATGACAAGCGAATACATTGAATGTCATCAATAACAAAGATGATATCTCAAAAAAGTTTTTTTGTGGCACACTCTTACACTATTTCAAAGAACCTACAATAATTCTCTAAGTATAACACATACTTAGAGATAGTTAATTGAAAAAGGTTCTAAAAGAGTTCTTCATGATATATCCTAAATACGATGACACTCTAAGTCACTTTAAATCAAAGCTGGGCATGGGTTATGGATCGGTTCAGAAAAAACTTTTTACTTGGTATGCCTGTCAATCTTCTCTTTGACATCGTGTTTATGTGCTTAACCATTACATTTTGCCTACTCTTGTTTATTTCCTTTCTTGTTGGATGCCTAATAAAGCTCATATCAATAAGATTATTGGCCTTTTCATAAGGTCCCTTTGGGGGCGGGAGTTTTTTACATAATAAAATCCCTAAAGTTGCTTGGAAAATATATTTTTTACCTAGAAAAGAAGGGGAACTTAGAATCCTTTATCCTGTAAAAATGTCCTCTAACGTGTCTGTTAAATGGATAGCTAAGGCTTTGGATTCTCAAGACAGTTGGGCTCTATTAACAAAAAGGAATGTTCACAGATTTAGGTTGGCTGATTACAAAGCTTGGAATAATCATTCTATTTGGGATAGTATTGCTTCCCCCCACTCCTTCCTACCCACTCGCTCTAGCATGTGTTGTAGGATGTGGAATGTTTGGATGGATGTCAAAAAGTATATTTGCCTAGATAACAGTTTCTTCGGTTTTCTTGACTTTTTCCTACAGGAAAGCTTGTTGACTGGCTCACTAACTCTTTGGAATAATGGAGATGTTGGGATGAGAGAACATAAATGTTATAAGCTTGGTTTCACCACCTGGAAAGATCTCACTAACAATGGTGAGATTCTATCTGAAGAGCAAATTATGGGTACTAATGCTTCTTATGGTTGTGTGCAGGTCCTCCTCAAGCATAGGAAAATGCTAGTGGACAGGGCTAACATTTCTCTGAGGAGAAGGAACATCTTGTTGTCTGATATTGCATAGGACATGCTACTGAAGTATAAGAAGAAAAGAGGGTCCATTTTACACATCCTCGCTAAGTTCAACAATAAATGGAAAGTCCATTGGAAGCCTAAAGAATGGTGTCATAGATTCCTCTGTATTTGGAGTTTTCCTTATAACATAAAACACTCTGTTTCGCTCTAGCTTATCCTGCACAATGCAGTGTGGTGTGGCAGCAAAGACAAGAAATACAATATTAATATTGGTGTATGTAAATTTTTTCACAAAGTGGAGGACGTCCCCCATCTCTTTCTCAATTGGTGGCATCCTTAAACCTATTGGTAAGCTTCTCATCCCTCTGTCTAAAGTACAATATTAAGATTAGCTACAAAGAGATTATTCTTGGCTGTTGTAACAAATTTGACTTTGTTCTGTGGATAATATGGAGAGCTCACATCCTTTGGCACATCTACAGGAGCACGAATGAATCTTCTTTCAACAATAGGGTTTCTAGATATTTTTTTGTCTCCTGCTATAAGGGCCTCAAAAGAATTAGGCAACAATGTATAGCCCCTATGTCTACTGGCCTGTGTTGGCCTATTTGTGCATGTATGTTCATGCATGTGTGTTAGTGCATGTTATGTATGCATGCGTGTTTGTGCATGTATGTTCATGCATGTGTCTTAGTGCATGTTATGCATGTATGTGTGTTACTGCATATTAGTATGCATGTGATGTATGTTAGCATATGTAGTATGTATGTTAAAGTGTATGAAGCCTATGTATGTATATGAATTATAAGATGTATGCTTAATTAATATATTAATGAATGTTTGAGGCATGTACAAGTTTATATTGCATGAGTGATTAGTGTTCATGTGTGCATGAATGAGTTATGTATATTATAATGTGTATATTGAAATAAATGTATGTACTTATCATATATATGTATAAGAAAAGTTAATTAACTTATATTAACCTGAGTTTTTAATATTTTACGTTTAATGAGTGTTTAGTATTTTATGAAAGCATACTTATGGTTCTCACGTTAATTTTTAGATGCTATTTTGCGGCTTCTGTTGATGACGGATTGATGAACTAAAAGAGTAGAAAATGAAATTATATTAAGCTAGAATTCTGTTGTTTGGTTTTGTATAGATCATGTTAATTTTCAAATGATATGCAGCCTCTGTTGAAGACGAACTGAAGAAGTGGAGAGTGGAAAAGAAATATTACTTAGCTGGAATTCTATTATTTAGTTTGTGTAGGATATCATTCATGTAAACAGTTTATATAATATTAATCTATTTTCATTTTATCTTATATGTCTGACAAAGCTTCATCTAGTAGTACTTCTTTACCTCCATCTTTGTTTGAAATACTTTTTCCTAGTCCATTAGAAGTTAATGATACACAAATTGAAGAATTAGTTAAGGATAAAATTGTAGAGGAAACTTTGCATTCAATAGAGATTGATCGTAGACTGTCTAGAGTATTACGTTTAATTTCCATTGTTCTACCTAGTTCTGAAAATAGTGAAAATCTATTCCCTCCATCCGTAGCTAGAAGTAATAATAATTCTCAAATAGATTCAAACGTAACATGAATCATAAAAGATAAAGTAACTAGTGAAGAGTTAATCCTTCCATCCTATATAGACGTAGTCAATAGATATAGAAACACTTTTCCTTATGGTCCTTAGTTAAAAATACTTGTTTTGCATAGACACCTTGTGTGCCAATTAGTGAGACGATTGAATTGATCCACCAGTCGTCACAAATCGCTGCCACATTTGAACCTGAGGTGAACAATGGCTCAGTAGGACAGGTATAATTTCTTTTCCTTCTTGCATATGCACTAGTTTTATTTAGGTTACGTGGTTGTAGAAGTTGTGGTGATTCATCTTTTAGAGGTAGAACTCTCAAACCTTGTAATTGCCTGGGTGTTGAGGGCTGAGCTTACGCTCTGAGCACCTCCATGGGAATCGGAATATAGATTAGCTTCCTCTCACCACCCTTACCATCAAGTACTTGAAGAGTTAGGTTTGCACACACAGCACTTAGTTTCTTTGTATTAGGCATTTTCTTACTCAACAAATGTATACTTGAAATTAGCACATGCACACTAGCTTCTTCATCAACTGTCAGGTATAATTTCTAAACTTGAATATGTTTGATACTATTTAAGTAGGACTTTATGAGAAATTAAGATATTAGGAATTGTTAGATTAGTATGACTTTAGTTTGAAAATTTAAAAAATAATTTTCATTTGAGAGAGAGAGAGAGGGAGAGGGAGGGAGGGAGGGAGGGGGAGAGAGAGAGAGAGAGAGAGAGAGAGAGAGAGAGAGAGAGAGAGAGAGAGAGAGAGAGAGAGAGAGAGAGAGAGAGAGAGAGAGAGAGAGAGAGAGAGAGAGAGAGAGAGAGAGAGAGAGAGAGAGAGAGAGAGAGAGAGAGAGAGAGAGAGAGAGAGAGAGAGAGAGAGAGAGAGAGAGAGAGAGAGAGAGAGAGAGAGAGAGAGAGAGAGAGAGAGAGAGAGAGAGAGAGAGAGAGAGAGAGAGAGAGGGAGAGAGAGAGAGAGAGAGAGAGAGAGAGAGAGAGAGAGAGAGAGAGAGAGAGAGAGAGAGAGAGAGAGAGAGAGAGAGAGAGAGAGAGAGAGAGAGAGAGAGAGAGAGAGAGAGAGGGAGGGAGGGAGGGAGAGAGAGAGAGAGAGAGAGAGAGAGAGAGAGAGAGAGAGAGAGAGAGAGAGAGAGAGAGAGAGAGAGAGAGAGAGAGAGAGAGAGAGAGAGAGAGAGAGAGAGAGAGAGAGAGAGAGAGAGAGAGAGAGAGAGAGAGAGAGAGAGAGAGAGAGAGAGAGAGAGAGAGAGAGAGAGAGAGAGAGAGAGAGGAGGAGTGAGGGAGGAGGGAGAGAGAGAGAGAGAGAGAGAGAGAGAGAGAGAGAGAGAGAGAGAGAGAGAGAGAGAGAGAGAGAGAGAGAGAGAGAGAGAGAGAGAGAGAGAGAGAGAGAGAGAGAGAGAGAGAGAGAGAGAGAGAGAGAGAGAGAGAGAGAGAGAGAGAGAGAGAGAGAGAGAGAGAGAGGGAGAGAGAGAGAGAGAGAGAGAGAGAGAGAGAGAGAGAGAGAGAGAGAGAGAGAGAGAGAGAGAGAGAGAGAGAGAGAGAGAGAGAGAGAGAGAGAGAGAGAGAGAGAGAGAGAGAGAGAGAGAGAGAGAGAGAGAGAGAGAGAGAGAGAGAGAGAGAGAGAGAGAGAGAGAGAGAGAGAGAGAGAGAGAGAGAGAGAGAGAGAGAGAGAGAGAGAGGAGAGAGGAGAGAGAGAGAGAGAGAGAGAGAGGAGAGAGAGAGAGAGAGTGGAGGGAGGGAGAGGGATGGAGAGGGAGGGAGTGGAGCAAAGAGAGAGAGAGCAGAGAGAGAGAGAGAGAGAGAGAGAGAGAGAGAGAGAGAGAGAGAGAGAGAGAGAGAGAGAGAGGAGAGAGAGAGAGAGAGAGAGAGAGAGAGAGGAGAGAGAGAGAGAGAGAGAGAGAGAGAGAGAGAGAGAGAGAGAGACAGAGAGAGAGAGATGGAGAAAGAGAGATATTGTAGTTAGACATCTGTGAAAGCACGTGAACAGCACAAGGAAGAAGATGAAGTTTGGAGCACAACACATAATATTGAATGTATTACTAGTGAACGTACAAAGATAAGTAGACCATTAGGGTAACAGGTGTATATAAAAGGAGGGGGAACAAACCTCCTAAATAGGGAGAAAAGTGCCCTGACGGTCCTACTATGTTCAGACACATCACTACCTAAATATATCAACAAATCCCCCCCGGGAGTGATGCGGTTAACAAGGAGTTGGCACTCATGTATAAGGAAGAACCAAGCTATGTGGAAATCACTTCACAAAAGGAAGTAAGCCGAGAGCTTTGCAAAGAGCTTCAAACTTCTCCTGAGGGAGAGCCTTTGTGAAAAGGTCCGCAATGTTGTCCTACATGGGCACCTTTGCCAAGGTGATCTCTCCAGGAGAGAACCTCTCCTTGACATAGTGATAATGCACCTCAATGTGCTTAGTCCAAACATGGTGGTGGCACAAGACTGACCAACACCCAAATCAGCTATAATACATCTGAGCCACGCACACTCAATAGTCGTTGTGAAACCTGCCCTGTACTCACCCTCATAACTGGAAGTGGTCCTAGTAGCCTGCTTCTTGCTTAGCCAAGATATGCATGAGCTACCAAGCATGAAGCAAAAACCACTAGTGGACACATGAGTGTCATAGCAACCAACCTAGTGAGAGTCAAATAAAGCATGTAAATCTCGCGGTAGTGATCCCTCTTGGGATAAAACAACCTAGGAAGTCGGGTACCACTCAAGTAGTGAAAGATGCACGTAACCACCTACCAACGCTTGACACGTGGGAAATGCATAAACCTACTCATCTGTGAGTCAACAAACTGAATAGCTCGCCGAGTAATGCATAAGTAAATCAAGCATCCAACAGCCTAGTGATAGAGAACGACATCAAATGCATCTCCAACATCATGAAGACTCAATCGTAAACCTATGTCCATAGGAGTGGCAACAGGTTTACAATCTTCAAGGCCAATAAGCTGTAATAATGTGTCAATACATTCCATTTGACACAATGACATTCCACCATCAACATGTATAAACTAAATGCCCAAATAGTGATGCAAATGCCCCAAATCAGACATCTCAAATGAGGCATGCAAAGCAGCCTTAAAATCAGAAATATACCCACTTTGTGCCAATGGCCTTCTTGCTAGGAGGGAAGTCACATAAGGACCACATATCATTCTTCATTATAGCATCATATTCAGATTGCATACTAGCCATTCAATTTTCTGAATTTGTGCTTTGTCAAATGAAACAGGCTCATTCTCATCATAGAGACTGGATGCATCCATAGCATAGCAATTTGATGCAAAAGAGGCACTATGAGAGCTTCAACGAGTATGATATGACAGAGGTGCATCTAATTTGCTATCATGCAAAGTCTACACCAGCCATTTTGGCATAGTTTTTGCCTCCTCAATATGAGCTCTCTCATCAACAAGTGCATCATGTAAATCTGCATAAAAAATGGGATGATTTGCACTATCACATGAAGCCTGCAAAGGTTGAGAAGTTCCCTCATTAGGACCAACACTAGACTGTCCACTTGTAAAAAGAGGCAGCAAAGTATCATACATGTCTTTGGAGCTAACAAATGTTCCCTTAGTACATGAAAGCAATGGATGAATAGCATGTTCAACAAAAACAACATCACAGCTAACGAGAATGCATTTAGTCTTTGGATGATAAAAGGATAGCTATTACTTTCAGAACTGTACCCAACCAACAACACAGAGATGAGCAACAGATGGCTTACAATCATGCGAAGCCTCATATGGAGCGATAGAATCTAGTGCTTTAGTGGGACACTTGTTAAGTACAT
>CM035427.1:45813786-45836286 GCA_020310875.1 Ceratopteris richardii
TAATTAACACTAAGGTTATGTAAATATATTTAAATTTATTAATTGATAGGTTTAATTTATTCGAAAGTGAATAAATAATTGAAAAGGAATTGAAGGGTTGCATTTATTAAAATCTAAATGGATGGTAAAGGTCTAAGGTCAAGAGAATATTTAATTTGAGTGGTTATTGAGTATTTTTGGGAAAAGATATGGAGAAAAAAACCCACGCCTAAATTTTGGTTGGAGTGAAGTTGAGTGATGTGGAGTAAATGTAGGCAGCATGCTTCCGTTATCTTAGGGAAAATGTGGGCAATGGTGGGCTACTCTCATCTATATAACGAGGGGAGTCATATTCACATGCTCATGTTAATTTCCAAGTACTCTATTTACTCTATGCTCTAGGCTATGGTTGTTTGTGCACTGATTTCCATGCTGTCCTTATGGCAAGAGGAGAGAGAAAGCCATCTCTCTTGCTTTTTGCAAATCATTTAATTCAAAGCAATTTTTTTTGCTTTTTTAATTCAGTCATCACAGAGATAATGAGGGACGTTTTTTTTTTCCTTTTTTTCCTTATTTTCTTCTTTCCTTTCTTTCTTTTTCATTTTTTATTTTCCTTCCCCTTTTCTCCTCTTTCTTTTCCTCTTCTTCCTTCTTTTTTTTCTTTCCTCTTCTTTCATGTCTTTCTTTCACCCTCCCTTTCTCTCTCCTCTCTACCGACGGTGCAGCAGCGCTGCACGCGCAGTATAGAAAGAGAGAGAGAGAGAGAGAGAGAGAGAGAGAGAGAGAGAGAGAGAGAGAGAGAGAGAGAGAGAGAGAGAGAGAGAGAGAGAGAGAGAGAGAGAGAGAGAGAGAGAGAAAGAGAGAGAGAGAGAAAGAGAGGTTTTGTCTTTTTCTTTTATATTTTTATTCATTTTTTTATTATTACACTTTTTTATTCTCCTTCCTTTCCCCTCCCTATAGCCGACAGCGGCCCATGCTGAAAGAGAGAGAGAGAAAGAGAGAGAGAGAGAAAGAGAGAGAGAGAGAAAGAGAGAGAGAGAGAAAGAGAGAGAGAGAGAGAGAGAGAGAGAGAGAGAGAGAGAGAGAGAGAGAGAGAGAGAGAGAGAGAGAGAGAGAGAGAGAGAGAGAGAGAGAGAGAGAGAGAGAGAGAGAGAGAGAGAGAGAGAGAGAGAGAGAGAAAGAGAGAGAGAGAAATAGAGAGAAGGGTTTTTTGGGCTTTTTTATTTACTGTCTTTTATATTTTATTTTAAGATTTTATTACATATTCTATGTTCTACTAATTCATAATTTATATGTTTTATTTTCTTAAATTAATATAATTAATACATGAAATAAATATGAATTATAAATGTATGTTATGAATGAAAATGATTTATTTATTTATGAATATATATGACTTATGTATAAGTATTTATGTATGTTTATGAATGTATATTTATTTATATATGTATGTGAATATATATGTTTTGATATATGTATGTTTAAGTATGTACTTATGTGTGTATGTTTTAATTAGTTTATTTTTATGTACTAAGTGTTAATGTTTTTCCATTTAATTTATGAGATGCATATGCATTAAGTATGAGATGAATGATATGAATGAATAATGAACTTATTAAGAAATGGAGGGTGTGAAGGGTATGCGTGTGTGTTTATTTAATTAAATTGATTTCATATATATAATTTGAATTCCTAAACCTTTTTTATGAGTTTAAGGTTACCAAAAGGAGGATCCATTTAGCCATTATCCCTTATCTTTCTCAAAGATTTCATCATATTTATCCACTTTCCGCTTATCCAATCATTTATCCTATCTAAGCATAACTTTTCATTACCTTCTTTATCCATTAGTCAAGCTTCACCAATGCTTATTTGCTAGATTAGGATAGAAACTTATTAGAAATGCATTAGATTTAATGAATGTTTGTACCCATGTTAGTAAATGTAAGACATGTTATGCATGCATAGTTAATGCATGTATGTTAAATGTTAGTGCATGTACCCATGATAAATGTTAGGCATGTCAGTTAATGTTAGGGCATGTACCCATGATAAATGTTAGGCATGTTAGTGAATGTTAGGCACGTTAGTTAATGTATGCATGTTAGATGTTAGGAAGTGTATGTAAAAGTTAGGAATGTTAATGCATATTACAAGTTAGATAGTGCATAGATGTTAGATGTTAGTACATGCATATGTTAATGCACATTACATGTTAATGCATGTTAGTTAATGTATGTATGTTAGATGTTAGGTAGTGTGTGTAAGAGTGTGCATGTTGTGTATGCATGTGTGTTTGTGCCTGTATGTTCATGCATGTGTGTTAGTGTATGTTATGCATGTATGTGTGTTAGTGCATATATGTTCATGCATGTGTGTTTGTGCATGTATGTTCATGCATGCGTGTTAGTGCATGTTATGTATGCATGTGTGTTTGTGCATGTATGTTCATGCTTGTGTGTTAGTGCATGTTATGCATGTATGTGTGTTAGTGCATGTTAGTATGCATGTGGTATATGTTAGCATATGTAGTATGTATGTATATGTATGTTAAAGTGTATGAAGCCTATGTATGTATATGAATTATAAGATGTATGCTTAATTAATGTATGAATGAATATTTGATGCATGTACAAGTTTATAGTGCATGAGTGATTAGTGTTCATGTGTGCATGAATGAGTTATGTATATTATAATGTGTATATTAAAATAAATTATGTACTTATGATATATATGTATTAGAAAATTTATTTAACTTAAATTAAACTGAGTTTTTAATATGTTTAGTTTAATGAGTGTTTAGTATTTTATCAATGCATACTTATGGTTCTCATGTTAATTTTCAGATGCTATTTTGCGGCTAGTGTACACACGAGTGGCATAGCAACCAGCCCAATCAGAGTCACAAAAAGCATGCAAATATGGCGGTAGTGATCCCCCCCCGAGATAAAAAGACCCAAGTAGCCGAGTACCACTCAAGTAGCGAAAGATGCACTTAACCGCCTGTCAATGCTTCACTCCTGGGCAATGCATAAACCTGCTCATCTGCGAGACAGCAAACTGAATATCTGGCGGAGTAATGCATAAGTAAATCAAGCATCCAACAGCTTGCTAATAGAGAACAACATCAAATGCATCTCTAGCATCATGAAGACTCAATTGTAAACCTGTCTCCATAGGAGTGGCAATAGTCTTACAGTCTTCAAGGCCAAAATGCTGCAATAATGTCTCAATATATTTCATTTGACACAAAGCCATTCCACCATCAACTTGCATAAACTGAATGCCCAAATAGTGATGCAAATGCCCCAAATCAAACATCTCAAATGAGGCATGCAAATCAGCCTTGAAATCAGCAATATGCTTCTCAATAGGACCAGTGAGCAGCATGTCGTCAACATAGAGAACAATGATCAGAAGCACATCATTAGCACACTTAACATATAAGGTGCTTTCAGTTGGACTGTTCTCAAAACCATGTGCAACCAGATAGGCATGTATCTTCTCATACCCAGCACGTGGTGCTTGATTTAAACCATATAATGCCTTTTTTTACCTGCACACTTGGTTTTCATGCCCTTTTTGCACAAAGCCACGGGGATGAAAAGCATACACTTCTTCATGCAAGTCACCATTCAAAAATGCTATTTTAATGTCCAACTGATGTACATTCCAACCATGATGGGCTGCAAGTGCACAAATACTCTGAACAGTAGTCATACGGCATGTAGGTCCAAAGGTCTCATCAAAATGAATGCCTCTTTCCTGCGCATAACCCTTTGCAACAAGCCTAGGCTTATACCTATCAACTGTACCATCACGTTTACGCTTCAACTTGTATACCCACTTAGTGCCAATGGCCTTCTTGTCAGGAGGCAAGTCACATAAAGACCATGTACCATTCTTCATTATAACATCATATTTAGATTGCATAGTAGCCATCCAATTTTTTGAATTCTGTGCTTCATCAAAAGAAACAGGCTCATTCTCATCACAGAGACTAAACACAG
The DNA here is from genome assembly GCA_020310875.1 of Ceratopteris richardii. NCBI lineage: Eukaryota > Viridiplantae > Streptophyta > Polypodiopsida > Polypodiales > Pteridaceae > Ceratopteris > Ceratopteris richardii. The sequence goes on from CM035427.1 coordinate 45,817,776, forward strand.
CTATAGCACAACAATCTGATGCAAAGGAGGCACTATGAGAGCCTCAACGAGTACGATATGACAAAGATGCATCTAATTTGTTGTCACGCAAAGTTTGCACCAGCCATTTTGGCATATTTTTTGCCTGCTCAATATTAGCTCTCTCATCAACAAGTGCATCATGTCAATCTGCATAAAAAATGGAATGATCTACATCATCATATGAAAATTGCAAAGGCTGAGAAGTTGCCTCATTAGGACCAGCACTAGGCTGTCCACCTCTAAAAAGAGGCATCAAAGTATCATACATTTCTTTGGAGCTAACAGATGTCTCCTTAGTACATGAAAGCAATGGCTGAATAGCATCTTCCATAAAGACAACATCACGGCTAACTAGAACGCGTTTAGTCTCTGGATGATAGAGACGATAGCCTCTACTTTCAGAACTCTATCCAACAAAAATACATTTTACTTCCTTATCATCCAATTTTCTACGATGTTGTTCAGGCACTAGTGCATATGCCAAACAACCAAAAACATGCAGATGAGCAACAGATGGCTTGCGGTCATGCCAAGCCTCATATGGAGTGATAGACTGCAACGCTTTAGTGGGACACTTGTTCAGTACATATGTTGCACACATGACAGCCTTAAGCCAGAAACTATGAGGTAAAGCGTGACTTTTGACCATACACCTCGCCATCTCCATGAGAGACCTGTTCTTTTGTTCAGCAACTCCATTCTGTTGAGGTGTATATGGCACTTTACACCGGTGTTTTATCCCACGTTCAGCCAAAAATGCATTAAAATCAGAAGACGTATACTCCCCCCCTCGATCAGAACGGAGGGTGCCCATTTTACATGCTGATAGATTTTCAGCCAAAACCAAAAACTGTTTGAAGCACATGAACTTTTTGGACTTTTCTTTGAGTGGATATACCCATGCATGCGTAGAAAACTCATCAAGGAAAGTCACAAAGTAAAGGTAATTTCCAAAAGAGGGTGTCTGCATAAGACCACAGACATCACTACGTACAAGCTCTAATTTCTGTGTAGCCCGAACTGAACCATCTTTTGGAAAGGAGGAACGCTGCATTTTGCCCAAAATACAGTCTTCACAAAAATTTTTTCTAGGTGCCTCAAGTTTGGGCAAAGATGACACCATTTTAGATTTCTACAGGCGTAGCAAACTAGCAAAATTCAGATGACCAAAGCGTGCATGCCAAAGCTTTGCATCTGACATAGCCTGAGAATCATTTACTGCATATGCCCACGTCATAAAATGCGAGAAGCAATAATCACATCGCCATTTGACAGATCATGAACTGTACACCTGTCATCAATAAATTTCACAACCAAGCCAATCTTGGCTAATGCAAAAACTGATAATAGGTTCTTTTTGATCCTTGGCACAAATAAAGCATCTGACTAAGTGAAAGGACTACCATCAGCAGTAGTCAAAATGATCTTAGCAACTCCCATAACAGGATAAGAGGAGTTGTTGGCGCATGTAATAGTATTCCCTGTAGGGGCAGGCTCGAGTGAAGAGAAGAAACAGCGCTGCAAGGTAATATGTTTGGTAGCCCCACTGTCAAAATACCAAACATCTGAGTCTGCTGCAGACATGCACTGCTCATGAGAAGATGGGTCAAAACTGCAGACAGTAGTAAATGCCCATTCTTCTTCCTACACAAGATTTATAGATTCTATTTTTTGGTGTAGAGGCCTCTGCATCAACCATTCCAACCTCTTTCTTCTTTGCCTCTTCAGCAGCTAGTTTTGGACAGTTCTTTATGATATGATCATTCCCTTTACAGTACTTACAAAACAATTTGTGCTTTTCTGATTTCTTCTCATCTTTATCTTCCTTCTTTGAATATGCAGAATTAGCAGATTTCTGCTTACTACTTGAAGAGCTCCATTTTCGTTTGCCCTTCTGACTAGCCAAGAAAGCTTGATCTGCAACTCGCATAATGGACCTGTTCTGCCTGGACTGGACTTCCTGAACAGAACAGAGACTAACTCCTCAAATGATAAGGCATTCACATTGCCTTTCATCATCAACCAAAGAGTAAAAGCAAAACTCTCATATGAATCAGGAAGACCATTCAAAACGGTCTGCACAAGTGAGCTATCTGGTATAACCTCATCAGCAAAAATCAACTCTTCCTTCAAGTCTTTGATCTCCGTTAGGAAACCGTCCATAGAATCACCTTCATTCATGTGCTCACTCTCCTACTATTTTCGGAGGTAAGCAACACCAGCCTCATTCCTAGCTTGGTACAATGTGGTAAGTGTATCCCAAGCATCCTTAGCTATTCTGCAAGAGCGAATATGAGGAATAATAGCACGTTTGATAGAAAAAGCTATCAATGCATGTGCCTAGGCATCTCTGCCATCCCAGCAAATCTGCTCTGTAGTAGGTGGAGCAGAAATAGCAACACGAACAGGGATCTATGGAATATCATCTTCGACACCATCTTCATCAGCTCCAGCACCTGTAGTCAGAGGTGTGACAGGACGTCTTGCAACACTCTACACAATGTTCCATAATCTTTTGCAACCAATACATGTCGCATCATATAAGCCCACAATGGGTAGTTGGTACCATCCAACTTATCCTCAACAGCCAACATACAGAATACATCACTGCTTTCAGCCATGGCTGGTGACTAAAATACCTTGATGCAAAAAATTGACTGTATCTCAAAAAGTTGAACAGAATTGCCCAGACAAGCTCTGCTGGACGTGTAGCAAACTTCAAGACGCTTAAACTAGCGAAAAAAATTGGTATATAACTTTGGCACAAAAAGACAAAATAGCCTGCACAAGCACTGCGATAGTGCGTTTGGAGGCCGAAACGAGCTAAGATCACGATTTCGGCACCCCACAACAAAGCTGTTTTGATCTCTGAAACGCCCTAAGTATGCTCACCAAATTTCGTGCGAATTTGAGAGTGTAAATGGAGGAGTGTCGACGGTGCGCTAGATGAAGCGACGACCTGCTTTGATACCAATTTTTGGAGTTAGACGTCTGCAGAAGCACACAAACAGCGCAAGGAAGAAGAAGAAGCTTGGAGCAAAAACACACAATAATGAATGTATTACTAGAGAATGTACAAAGATAAGTAGCCCATTAGGGCAATAGGCGTATATACAAGCCAGGGAAATAAAACCTCCTAAAGAGGGAAAAAAGTGCCCCGGCGGTCCTAGTGTGTTCACACACATCACTACCTAAATATACCAACACATCCGTAGCTAGAAGTACTGATAATTCTTAAATAGATTCAAACATAAGAGAAACTATAAAAGATAAAGTAACTAGTGAAGAGTTAATCCTTCCATCCTATATAGACGCAGTCAATAGATATAGAAACGCTTTGCCTTATGGTCCTTAGTTAAAAATACTTTTTTTGCATAGACACCCTATGTGCGCTGTTAGTGAGATGATTGAAGTGATCCACCAGTTGTCACAAATTGCTGCCACATTTGAACCTAACATGAACAAAGACACAACAAGACAGGTATAATTTCTTTTCCTTCTTGCATATGCACTAGTTTTGTTTAGGTTACGTGGTTGCAGCAGTTGTGGTGATTCATCTTGTAGAGGAAGAATTCTCGAACCTTGTAATTCCCTAGGTGTTGAGGGCTGAGCTTATGCTCTAAGCACCTCCATGGGAATAGGCAAGTAGATTACTTCGTCTCACCACCCTTACCATCAAGTACTTGAAGAATTACGTTTGCACACACAACACTTAGTTTCTTTGTATTAGGGATTTTCTTACTCAACAAATGTATACTTGAAATTATCACATGCACTCTAGCTTCTTCATCAACTGTGAGGTATATTTTCTAAACTTGAATATGTTTGTTACTATTTAAGTAGGAGTTTAGGAGAACTTAAAATATTAGTAATTGTTAGATTAGTACGACGTTAGTTTGAAAATTCAAAAATAATTTTCATTTGAAAGTTATTATCTATTTTACAAGAACTGTTTAACGGATCTAAACTTTAGTAAAACTGGAACCAAACAATTTAATTAGTTTAGTAAGAGATCAAAAAGAAAAGGTACTAGTAGAAATTAAAGATTTTATTAAAAAACTTAAGTCTAGTTCTAACATACATAATAAAATGGATGAAGTATTTAGAGATATGATGTCGGAAACCCAAGGACAAAACGTAGTTGAAGCAATGCTTAGGAAAAAAGGGAAATTCACTGGATTAAATGCAACTAATTATTTAGACACATTTGAAGACATAGTAAAATTATATGGTTTGCTGTAACTAGTTGGGTAATTCTTCTAGTACAGCTTGCCATAGGGTGAACTATAAGTGTAATAGAACCTCATTGTGAGATATGAAAGGGAGTTTTTTATTTTTCTCCCTTATCAAAAAAGATATTATATGATGGGAGTTTTTTATTTTTCTCCCTTATCAAAAAAGATATGATATAATGAGAGTTTTTATTTTTCTCCCTTATCAAAAAGCATATTACATGATCGGAGCTTTTTTTTTCTCCGTTATCGAAAAAGCTATGATATGATGGGAGTTTTTTATTTTTTCTCCCTCATCAAAAAAAAATTATGATTTGCGTTTTCATCTATGAATTTTTTATTATGACTTTTTTTTTTACTAAATTTATGATGCAAAATATGAAACATTGATGCTTGATGAATGTTTGATGAAAAATCTCCTAAGTAATTTCCTATGATTGAAAAAGATGTTAACAGTTGATAAAAATATTTTCTTTCAAAAGAAATATGTGTTAATTGCTTGCACTTTTCTTTTTCAAGATATGAAAAATTCTTATTTTCAATGAAACTATTTGACACTTTTTTTATGATTTTCTCTTTATAAGAATTTTCCAAGATAAATATACTGTGAGTTTTTTATACCAAAATAATGATGATAATTATAAAACATTTATGATGATAAATATGATTAATAATATGATTTTCTTTTACCTGTATTATGATGGCAAAATATGATGATGAGGTGATGACAAGTTTGATGAAAAATGATGAGTGATGAAAGCTTTTTAACTTGTAGTTTGAAGTTTATGAGTATCAACATGAATTTTGTTGGAGAGAGAGAGAGAGATTGAGAGAGAAAGAGAGAGAATTGAATGTCTTATTTTTTTCCTTTTTTTATTTTAATTTTTATTATTCTTTTTATTCCTCTTACTTTTCCCCTCCCTACACCCTGCCGGCAGACCCGACCAGCGATGCAAAAGAGAGAGAAAGAGAGAGAGAGAGAGAGAGAGAGAGAGAGAGAGAGAGAGAGAGAGAGAGAGAGAGAGAGAGAGAGAGAGAGAGAGAGAGAGAGAGAGAGAGATTTTGTTTTTTTCTTTTGTATTTTTATTCTTTTTTTTATTATTACTCAATTTTATTCTCCTTCCTTTCCCCTCCCTACAACCGATAGTGGCCCACGTATAAAGAGAGAGAGAGAGAGAGAGAGAGAGAGAGAGAGGGGGTGAGAGAGAGAGAGAGAGAGAGAGAGAGAAAGAGAGAGAAGGTTTTTTTGGGTTTTTTAAGTTATTTTCTTTAATATTTTATTGTTTTATTTTAAGATTTTCTTATATATTCTATGTTCTACTAATTCATATTTTATATGTTTTAATTTCTTAAATTAAATTAATTAATATATGAAATAAATATGCACTATAAATGTATATTATGAATAAAAATGATTTATTTATTTATGAATATATATGATTTATGTATAAGTATTTATGTATGTGTGTGAATGTATATGTATTTATATATGTATGTGAATATATATGGTTTAATATATGTATATGTAAGTATGTATTTATGTGTGTATGTTTGAATTACTTTATTTTTATGTACTAAGTGTTAATGTTTTTCCATTTAATTTATGAGATGCATATGCATTAAGTATGAGATGAATGATATGAATGAACAATGAATTTATTAAGAAATGGAGGGTGTGAAGGGTATGTGTGTGTGTTTATTTAATTAAATTGATTTCATATATATAATTTGAACTCCTAAACCTTTTTTACGAGTTTCACGTTACCAAAAGGAGGATCCATTTAGCCATTATCCCTTATCGTTCTCAAAGATTTCATTATATTTATCCAATTTCCCCGTATACAATCATTTATCCTATCTAAGCATAACTTTTCATTACCTTCTTTATCCATTAGTCAAGCTTCACCAATCCTTACTTGCTAGCTTAGGATAGAAACTTACTTTGTACCCATGTTAGTAAATGTTAGATATGTTAATGTATACATAGTTAATGCATGTATGTTTAATGTTAGTGCATGTACCCATGATATATGTAAGTGCATGTACCCATGATAATTAGTTAATGTTAGTGCATGTACCGATGATAAATGTTAGGTATGTTAGTGAATGCTAGGCATGTTAGTTAATGTATGCATGTTAGATGTTAGGAAGTGTATGTAAAAGTTAGGAATGTTAATGCATATTAGATGTTAGATAGTGCATAGATGTTAGATGTTAGTACATACATATGTTAATGCACATTAGATGTTAATGCATGTTAGGTAATGTATGTATGTTAGATGTTAGGTAATGCATGTAAGTGCGTGCATGTTGTGTATGCATGTGTGTTTGTGCATGTATGTTCATGCATGTGTGTTAGTGCATGTTATGCATGTATGTGTGTTAGTGCATATATGTTCATGCATGTGTATTTGTGCATGTATGTTCATGCATGTGTGTTAGTGCATGTTATGTATGCATGTGTGTTTGTGCATGTATGTTCATGCATATGTGTTAGTGCATGTTATACATGTATGTGTGTTAGTGCATGTTAGTGTGCATGTGATATATGTTAGCATATGTAGTATGTATGTATATGTATGTTAAAGTGTATGAAGCCTGTGTATGTATATGAATTATAAGATGTATGCTTAATTAATATATGAATGAATGTTTGAGGCATGTACAAATTTATATTACATTAGTGATTAGTGTTCATGTGTGCATGAATGAGTTATGTATATTATAATGTGTATATTAAAATAAATGTATGTACTTATGATATATATGTATTAGAAAAGTTAATTAACTTATATTAACCTAAGTTTTTAATATTTTAAGTTTAATGAGTGTTTAGTATTTTATGAAAGCATACTTATGGTTCTCACGTTAATTTTCAAATGCTATTTTGCGGCTTCTGTTGATGATGGATTGATGAACTGAAAGAGTGGAAAAGGAAATTATATTAGGCTAGAATTCTGTTGTTTACTTTTGTATAGGTCATGTTAATTTTCAGATGATATGCATCCTCTGTTGAAGACAAACTGAAGAACTGGAGAGTGGAAAAGAAATATTACTTAGCTGGAATTCTATTGTTTAGTTTGTCTAGGATATCATTCATATAAACACTTTATATAATATTAATCTACTTGTATTTTATCTTATATGTCTGACGAAGCTTTATCTAGTAGTACTTCTGTACCTCCATCTTTGTTTGAAATACTTTTTCTTAGTCGATTAGAAGTTAATGATACACAAATTGAAGAATTAGTTAAGGATGAATATGTAGAGGAAACTTTGCATTCAATAGAGATTGATCCTGGTGTGTCTAGAGTATTTCCTTTAATTTCCATTGTTCTATCTAGTTCTGAAAATAGTGAAAATCTATTCCCTCCATCCGTAGCTAGAAGTAGTGATAATTCTCAAATAGATTCAAACGTAACATGAATTATAAAAGATAAAGTAACTAGTGAAGAGTTAATCCTTCAATCCTATATAGACACAGTCAATAGATATAGAAGCGCTTTGCCTTGTGGTCCTTAGTTAAAAATACTTGTTTTGTTGCATAGACACCCTCTGTGCACTGTTAGTGAGACGATTGAATTGATCCACGAGTCTTCACAAATCGCTGCCACATTTGGACCTGGCGTGAACAATGGCACAATAGGACATGTATAATTTCTTTTCCTTCTTGCATATGCACTAGTTTTGTTTAGGTTACGTGGTTGCAGCAACTGTGGTGATTCATCTTGTAGAGGCTGAGCTTATGCTCTGAGCTCCTCCATGGGAATAGGCAAGTAGATTAGCTTCATCTCACCACCCTTACCATCAAGTACTTGAAGAATAACGTTTGCACACACAACACTTAGTTTCTTTGTATTAGGCATTTTCTTACTCAACAAATGTATACTTGAAATTATCACATGCACTCTAGGTTCCTCATCAACTGTCAGGTATATTTTCTAAACTTGAATATGTTTGTTACTATTTAAGTAGGACTTTAGGAGAACTTAAAATATTAGGAATCGTTAGAGTAGTACGACTTTAGTTTGAAAATTCAAAAATAGTTTTCATTTCAAAGTTAGTATCTATTTTACAAGATCTGTTTAAAGGATTTAAACTTTAGTAGAACTGGAACCAAACAATTTAATTAGTTTAGTAAGAGACCAAAAAGAAAAGGTACAAGAAGAAATTAAAGATTTTATTAAAAAACTTAAGTCTAGTTCTAACATACATAATAAAAATGGATGATTTATTTAGAGATATGATGTCGGAAACCCAAGGACAAAAAGTAGTTGAAGCAATGCTTAGGAAAAAAGGGAAATTCACTGGAGTAAATGCAACTAATTATTTAGACACATTTGAAGGCATAGCAAAATTATATGTTTTGTTGTAACTAAATGGGTAATTTTTCTAGTAAAGCTTGCCATAGGGTCAACTATAAGTGTAATAGAACCTCATAGTGAGATATGAAAGGGAGTTTTTTATTTTTCTCCCTTATCAGAAAAGATATTATATGATTTTTTCTCCCTTATCACAAAAGATATGATATGATGGGAGTTTTTTTTCTCCCTTATAAAAAAGGATATGATATGATGGGAGCTTTTTATTTTTCTCCCTTATCAAAAAAGATATGATATGATGGGAGTTTCTTATTTTTTCTCCCTCATCAAAAAACAATTATGATATGGGTTTTTATCTTTAATTTTTTTAATTATGAGTTTTTTGTTTACTAAATTTATGATGCAGAATATGGAACATTGATGCTTGATGAATGTTTGATGAAAATTCTTCTAATTAATTTCCTATGATTGAAAAAGATATTAACAGTTGATAAAAATATTTTCTTTCAAAAGAAATATGTGTTAATTGCATGCACTTTTCTTTTTCAAGATATGAAATTCTTATTTTCAATGAAACTATTTGATGCTTTTTTTATGATTTTTTCTTTATAAGAATTTTCCATGATAAATATACTGTGAGTTTTTTATACCAAAATAATGATGATACTTTTAAAACATTTATGATGATAAATATGATTAATAATATGCTTTTCTTTTACCTGTATTATGATGGCAAAATTTGATGATGATGTGATGAAAAGTTTGATGAAAAATTGAATGTCTTATTTTTTTCCTTTTTTTTAGTTTAATTTTTATTATTCTTTTTATTCCTTTTCCTTTTCACGTCCCTACAACCAGCCGACAGAGCCGACCAACGATGCAGAAGAGAGGGAAAAAGAGAGAGAGAGAGAGAGAGAGAGAGAGAGAGAGAGAGAGAGAGAGAGAGAGAGAGAGAGAGAGAGAGAGAGGAGAGAGAGAGAGAGAGAGAGAGAGAGAGGAGAGAGAGAGAGAGAGAGAGAGAGAGAGAGAGAGAGAGAGAGAGAGAGAGAGAGAGAGAGAGAGAGAGAGAGAGAGAGAGAGGAGAGAGAGAGAGAGAGAGAGGAGAGAGAGAGAGAGAGAGAGAGAGAGAGAGAGAGAGAGAGAGAGAGAGAGAGAGAGAGAGAGAGAGAGAGAGAGAGAGAGAGAGAGAGAGAGAGAGAGAGAGAGAGAGAGAGAGAGAGAGAGAGAGAGAGAGAGAGAGAGAGAGAGAGAGAGAGAGAGAGAGAGAGAGAGAGAGAGAGAGAGAGAGAGAGAGAGAGAGAGAGAGAGAGAGAGAGAGAGAGAGAGAGAGAGAGAGAGAGAGAGAGAGAGAGAGAGAGAGAGAGAGAGAGAGAGAGAGAGAGAGAGAGAGAGAGAGAGAGAGAGAGAGAGAGAGAGAGGAGAGAGAGAGAGAGAGAGGAGGGAGGGAGGGAGAGAGAGAGAGAGAGAGAGAGAGAGAGAGAGAGAGAGAGAGAGAGAGAGAGAGAGAGAGAGAGAGAGAGAGAGACAGAGAGAGATTTTGTCTTTTTCTTTTATATTTTTAGTCTTTTTTTATTATTACTCTGTTTTATTCTCCTTCCTTTCCTCTCCCTGCAACCGACGGTGGCCCACGTAGAAAGAGAGAGAGAGAGAGAGAGAGAGAGAGAGAGAGAGAGAGAGAGAGAGAGAGAGAGAGAGAGAGAGAGAGAGAGAGAGAGAGAGAGAGAGAGAGAGAGAGAGAGAGAGAGAGAGAGAGAGCAAGAGAGAGAAGGTTTTTTTGGGTTTTTTTAATTTATTTTCTTTAATATTTTATTGTTTTAATTTAAGATGTTATGATATATTCTATGTTCTACTAATTCATATTTTATATGTTTTATATTCTTAAACTAATATAATTAATATATGAAATAAATATGAATTATAGATGTATATTATGAATGAAACTGATTTATATTTTTATGAATATATATGATTTATGTATAAGTATTTACGTATATGTGTGAATGTATATGTATTTATATATGTATGTGAATATATATGTTTTAATATATGTATATGTAAGTATGTACTTGTGTGTGTATGTTTTAATTAGTTTATTTTTATGTACTAAGTGTTAATATTTTTCCATTTAAATGATGAGATGCATATGCATTACATATGAAATAATTAATATACGAATGAATGTTTGAGGCATGTACAATTTTATATTGCATTAGTGATGAGTGTTCATGTGTGCATGAATGAGTTATGTATATTATAATGTGTATATTAAAATAAATGCATGTACTTATGATATATATGTATTAGAAAAGTTAATTAACTTATATTAACCTGAGTTTTTAATATGTTAAGTTTAATGAGTGCTTAGTATTTTATCAATGCATACTTATGGTTCTCATGTTAATTTTCAGATGTTATTTTGCGGCTTCTGTTGATGATAGATTGATGAACTGAAAGAGGGGAAAAGGAAATTATATTAAGCTAGAATTCTATTCTTTAGTTTTGTATAGTTCATGTTAATTTTCAAATGATATGTAGCCTCTGTTGAAGACGAAGTGAAGAACTGGAGAGTGGAAAAGAAATATTACTTAGCTGGAATTCTATTGTTTAGTTTGTGTAGGATATCATTCATATAAACAATTTATATAATATTAATCTATTTGTATTTTATCTTATATGTCTGACAAAGCTTCATCCAGTAGTACTTCTTTACCTCCATCTTTGTTTGAAATACTTTTTCTTAGTCCATTAGAAGTTAATGATACACAAATTGAAGAATTAGTTAAGGATAAAATTGTAGAGGAAACTTTGCATTCAATATAGATTGATCGTGGACTGTCTAGAGTATTTCCTTGAGCTTCCATTGTTCTATCTAGTTCTGAAAATAGTGAAAATCTATTCCCTCCATCTGTAGCTAGAAGTAGTGATAATTCTCAAATAGATTCAAATGTAACGTGAATTATAAAACAGAAAGTAACTAGTGGAGAGTTAATCCTTCCATCCTATATAGACACAGTCAATAGATATAGAAACACTTTGCCTTATGGTCCTTAGTTAAAAAATACTTGTTTTGCATAGACACCCTATGTGCACTCTTAGTGAGACGTGGTTGCAGCAGTTGTGTTGATTCATCTTGTAGAGGCAAAATTCTCAAACCTTGTAATTCCTTGGGTGTTGAGGGCTGAGCTTATGCTCTGAGCTCCTCCATGGGAATAGCCAAGTAGATTACCTTCGTCTCACCACCCTTACCATCAAGTACTTGAAGAATTACGTTTGCACACACAACAGTTAGTTTCTTTGTATTAGGCATTTTCTTACTCAACAAATGTATACTTGAAATTATCACATGCACTCTAGGTTGTTCATCAACTGTCACGTATATTTTCTAAACTTGAATATGTTTGTTACTATTTAAGTACGATTTTAGGAGAACTTAAAATATTAGGAATTGTTCGATTAGTACGACTTTAGTTTGAAAATTCAAAAATAATTTTCATTTCAAAGTTAGTATCTATTTTACAAGAACTATTTAAAGGATTTAAACTTTAGTAAAACTGGAATCAAACAATTTAATTAGTTTAGTAAGAGACCAAAAAGAAAAGGTACAAGAAGAAATTAAAGATTTTATTAAAAAACTTAAGTCTAGTTCTAACATACATAATAAAATGGATGAATTATTTAGAGATATGGTGTCGAAAATCCAAGGACAAAAAGTAGTTGAAGCAATGCTTAGGAAAAAAGGGAAATTCATCGGAGTAAATGCAACTAATTATCTAGACACATTTGAAGACATAGCAAAATTATTTGGTGTGCTGTAACTAAATGGGGAATTTTTCTAGTAAAGCTTGCCATAGGGTCAACTATAAGTGTAATAGAACCTCATAGTGAGATATGAAAGGGAGGTTTTCATTTTTCTCCCTTATCAAAAAAGATATGATATGATGGGAGTTTTTTATTTTTCTCCCTTATCAAAAAAGATATGATATGATGGGATTTTTTTTAATTTTTCTCCCTTATAAAAAAGGATATGATATGATGGGAGTTTTTTATTTTTCTCCCTTATCAAAAAAGATATGATATTATGGGAGTTTTTTAATTTTTCTCCCTCATCAGAAAACAATTATGATATGGGTTTTTATCTATGAATTTTTTATTATGAGTTTTTTGTTTACTAAATTTATGATGCAAAATATGAATTATTGATGCTTGATGAATGTTTGATGAAAATTCTTCTAATTAATTTCCCATGATTGAAAAAGATATTAACAGTTGATAAAAATAATTTCTTTCAAAAGAAATATGTGTTAATTGCATGCACTTTTCTTTTTCAAGATATGAACTTCTTATTTTCAATGAAACTATTTGATTCTTTTTTTATGATTTTTTCTTTATAAGAATTTTCCATGATAAATATACTGTGAGATTTTTATACCAAAATTATGATGATAATTTTAAAACATTTATGATGATAAATATGATTAATAATATGCTTTTCTTTTACTAGTATTATGATGGAAAAATATGATGATGATGTGATGACAAGTTTGATGAAAAATGATGAGTGTGAAAGCTATTTAACTTGTAGTTTGAAGTTTATGATTATCAACAGGAATTCTGTTGGGGAGAGAGAGAGAGAGAGAGAGAGAGAGAGAGAGAGAGAGAGAGAGAGAGAGAGAGAGAGAGAGAGAGAGAGAGAGAGAGAGAGAGAGAGAATTGAATGTCTTATTTTCTTCCTTTTTTTATTTTAATTTTTATTATTCTTTTTATTCCTCTTCCTTTTCCCCTCCCTGTAGCCAGTTGGCAGACTCAACCAGTGATGTAGAAGAGAGAAAAAGAGAAAGAGAGAGAGAGAGAGAGAGAGAGAGAGAGAGAGAGAGAGAGAGAGAGAGAGAGAGAGAGAGAGAAAGAAAGAGATATTTTGTCTTTTTCTTTTATTTTTTATTCTTTTTTTTATTACTCTTTTTTATTCTCCTTCCTTTCCCCTCCCTGCAGCCAATGGCGGCCCACGTAGAAAGAGAGAGAGAGAGAGAAAGTGAGAGAGAGAGAGAGAAAGAGAGAGAAGGGTTTTTTAGGTTTTTTTAATTTATTTTCTTTTATATTTTATTGTTTTATTTTAAGATTTTATTATATACTCTATGTTCTACTAATTCATGTTTTATATGTTTTATTTTATATGTTAGTGAATGTTATGCATGTTAGTTAATGTATGCATGTTAGATGTCAGGAAGTGTATGTAAAAGTTAGGAATATTAATGCATATTAGATGTTAGATAGTGCATAGATGTTAGATTTTAGTACATGCATATGTTAATGCACATTAGATGTTAATGCATGTTAGTTAATGTATGTATGTTAGATGTTAGGTAGTGCATGTAAGTGTGTGCATGTTGTGTATGCATGTGTGTTTGTGCATGTATGTTCATGCACGTTTGTTAGTGCATGTTATGCATGTATGTGTGTTAGTGCATATCTGTTCATGCATGTGTGTTTGTGCATGTATGTTCATGCATGTGTGTTAGTGCATGTTATGTATGCATGTGTGCTTGTGCATGTATGTTCATGCATGTGCGTTAGTGCATGTTATGCGTGTATGTGTGTTAGTGCATGTTAGTATGCATATGTAGTATGTATGTATATGTATGTTAAAGTGTATAAAGCCTATGTATGTATATGAATTATAAGATGTACGCTTAATTAATATATGAATGAATATTTGAGGCATGTACAAGTTTATATTGCATGAGTGATTAGTGTTCATGTGTGCATGAATGAGTTGTGTATATAATGTGTATATTAAAATAAATGTATGTACTTATGATATATATGTATTAGAACAGTTAATTAACTTATATTAACCTGAGTTTTTAATATGTTAAATTTAATGAGTGTTTAGTATTTTATGAAAGCATACTTATGGTTCTCATGTTAATTTTCAGATGCTATTTTGCGGCTTCTGTTGATGACGGATTCATGAACTGAAAGAGTTGAAAATGAAATTATATTAAGCTAGAATTCTATTGTTTGGTTTTGTATAGGTCATGTTAATTTTCAGATCATATGCAACCTCTGTTGAAGACGAACTGAAGAGCTAGAGAGTGGAAAAGAAATATTAGTTAGCTGGAATTCTATTGTTTAGTTTGTGTGAGATATCATTCATATAAACAGTTTATATAATATTACTCTATTTGCATTTTATCTTATATGTCTGACGAAGCTTCATCTAGTAGTACTTTACCTCCATCTTTGTTTGAAATAGTTTTTCCTAGTCCATTAGAAGTTAATGATACACAAATTGAAGAATTACTTAAGGATAAAATTGTAGAGGAAACTTTGCATTCAATAGAGATTGATCATAGACTATCTAGAGTATTACCTATAATTTCCATTGTTCTACCTAGTTCTGAAAATAGTGAAAATCTATTCCCTCCATCCGTAGCTAGAAGTACTGATAATTCTCAAATAGATTCAAACGTAACATGAATTATAAAAGATAAAGTAACTAGTGAAGAGTTAATCCTTCCATCCTATATAGACGCAGACAATAGATATAGAAACGCTTTTCCTTATGGTCCTAAGTTAAAAATACTTGTTTTGCATAGATACCCTGTGTGCCTGTTAGTGAGACGATTGAATTGATCCACCAGTCGTCACAAATCGCTGCCACATTTGAACCTGAGGTGGACAATGGCACAGCAGGATAGGTATAATTTCTTTTCCTTCTTGCATATGCACTAGTATTGTTTAGGTTACGTGGTTGCAAAAGCTGTGGTGATTCATCTTGTAGAGGTAGAATTCTCAAACCTTGTAATTGCGTGGGTGTTGAGGGTTGAGCTTATGCTCTAAGCACCTCTATGGGAATAGGCAAGTAGATTAGCTTCCTCTCACCACCCTTACCATCAAGTACTTGAAGAGTTAGGTTTGCACACACAACACTTAGTTTCTTTGTATTAGGCATTTTCTTACTCAACAAATATATACTAGAAATTATCACATGCACGCTAGCTTTTTCATCAACTGTCAGGTATATTTTCTAAACTTGAATATGTTTGTTACTATTTAAGTAGGACTTTAGGAGAAATTAAAATATTAGGAATTGTTAGATTAGTATGACTTTAGTTTGAAAATTCAAAAATAAATTTCATTTGAGAGAGAGAGGGGAGAGAGAGAGAGAGAGGGGTGGGAGTGAGGGAGAGAGAGAGAGAGAGAGAGAGAGAGAGAGAGAGAGAGAGAGAGAGAGAGAGAGAGAGAGAGAGAGAGAGAGAGAGAGAGAGAGAGAGAGAGAGAGAGAGAGAGAGAGAGAGCGAGGGAGGGAGGGAGGGAGGGAGGAGGGAGGGAGGGAGGGAGGGAGGGAGGGAGGGAGGGAGGGAGGGAGGGAGGGAGGGAGGGAGGGAGGGAGGGAGGGAGGGAGGGAGGGAGGGAGGGAGGGAGGGAGGGAGGGAGGGAGGGAGAGAGAGAGAGAGAGAGAGAGAGAGAGAGAGAGAGAGAGAGAGAGAGAGAGAGAGAGAGAGAGAGAGAGAGAGTAGAGAGAGAGAGAGAGAGAGAGAGAGAGAGAGAGAGAGAGAGAGAGAGAGAGAGAGAGAGAGAGAGAGAGAGAGAGAGAGAGAGAGAGAGAGAGAGAGAGAGAGAGAGAGAGAGAGAGAGAGAGAGAGAGAGAGAGAGAGAGAGAGAGAGAGAGAGAGAGAGAGAGAGAGAGAGAGAGAGAGAGAGAGAGAGAGAGAGAGAGAGAGAGAGAGAGAGAGAGAGAGAGAGAGAGAGAGAGAGAGAGAGAGAGAGAGAGAGAGAGAGAGAGAGAGAGAGAGAGAGAGAGAGAGAGAGAGGAGAGAGAGAGAGAGAGAGAGAGAGAGAGAGAGAGAGAGAGAGAGAGAGAGAGAGAGAGAGAGAGAGAGAGAGAGAGAAGAGAGAGAGAGAGAGAGAGAGCGAGAGAGAGAGAGAGAGGGGGGAGGGAGGGAGAGGGATGGAGAGGGAGGGAGTGGGGCAAGAGAGAGAGAGAGAGAGAGAGAGAGAGAGAGAGAGAGAGAGAGAGAGAGAAGAGAGAGAGAGAGAGAGAGAGAGAGAGAGAGAGAGAGAGAGAGAGAGAGACGAGAGAGAGAGAGAGAGAGAGAGAGAGAGAGAGAGAGACGAGAGAGAGAGATGAGAGAGAGAGAGAGAGAGAGAGGAGAGAGAGAGAGAGAGAGAGAGAGACGAGAGAGAGAGAGAGAGAGAGAGAGAGAGAGAGAGAGAGAGAGAGAGAGAGAGAGAGAGAGATGGAGAAAGAGAGATATTGTAGTTAGACATTTGTGAAAGCACATGAACAGCACAAGGAATAAGATGAAGTTTTGAGCAGAACACATAATATTGAGTGTATTACTAGAGAATGTACAAAGATAAGTAGACCATTAGGGTAACAGGTGTATATACAAGGAGGGGGAACAAACCTCTTAAAGAGGGAGAAAAGTGCCCTGACGGTCCTACTATGTTCACACACATCACTATCTAAATATATCAACAAATCTTCCCTGGGAGTGATGCGGTTAACAAGGAGTTGGCACTCATGTATAAGGAAGAACCAGGCTATGTGGAAATCACTCCACAAAAGGAAGTAAGCCGAAAGCTTTGCGAAGAGCTTCAAACTTTTCCTGAGGTAGAGCCTTTGTGAAAAGGTCCGCAATGTTCTCCTGCATTGGCACCTTTGCCAAGCTCATCTCTCCAGGAGAGAACCTCTCCTTGGCATAGTGATAATGCACCTCAATGTGCGTAGTCCAAACATGGATCAGAGGGTTCCTTGCAACTACCAATGCGCTTTGACTGTCAGTCAAGATGGTGGTGGCACAAGACTGAACAACAACCAAATCAGCTATAAGACATTAGAGCCACGGACACTCAACAGTCGTTGTGAAAGATGCCCTATACTGACCCTCATAACTGGAAGTGGTCGTAGTAGCCTGCTTTTTACTTAGCCAGGATATGGATGAGCTACCAAGCATGAAGCAAAAACCACTGGTGGACACATGAGTGTCATAGCAACCAGCCTAGTGAGAGTCAAGAAAAGCATGCAAATCTAGCGGTAGTGATCCGTCTTAGGATAAAACAACCCAGGAAGTCGGGTACCACTCAAGTAGTGAAAGATGCACTTAACCACCTATCAACACTTGAAACCTGGGAAATGCATAAACCTACTCATCTGTGAGTCAACAAACTGAATATCTGTCCGAGTAATGCATAAGTAAATCAAGCATCCAATAGCCTAGTGATAGAGAACGACATCAAATGCATCTCCAACATCATGAAGACTCAATCGTAAACCTGTGTCCATAGGAGTGGCAAAGGTTTACAATCTTCAAGGCCAAAAAGATGCAATAATGTGTCAATACATTCCATTTCACACAATGACATTCCACCATCAACATGTATAAACTAAATGCCCAAATAGTGATGCAAATGCCCCAAATCAGACATCTCAAATGAGGCTTGCAACTCAGCCTTAAAATCAGAAATATACCCACTTCGTGCCAATGATCTTCTTGCTAGGAGGCAAGTCACATAAGGACCATGTACCATTCTTCATTATAGCATCGTATTCAGATTGCATGCTAGCCATTCAATTTTCTGAATTTGTGCTTTGTCAAATGAAAGAGGCTCATTCTCATCATCGAGACTGTATGCATCCATAGCATAACAATTTGATGCAAAAGAGGCACTATGAGAGCTTGAACGAGTATGATATGACAGAGGTGCATCTAATTTGCTATCACGCAAAGTCTCCACCAGCCATTTTGGCATAGTTTTTTCCTCCTCAATATGAGCTCTCTCATCAACAAGTGCATCATGTAAATCTGCATAAAAAATGGCATGATTTGCACTATCACATGAAGCCTGCAAAGGCTAAGAAGTTGCCTCATTAGAACCAACACTAGACTGTCCACTTGTAAAAAGAGGCAGCAAAGTATCATACATGTCTTT
>CM035427.1:45843786-45866171 GCA_020310875.1 Ceratopteris richardii
TTTTAATTTATTAATTGATAGGTTTAATTTATTCAAAAGTGAATAAATAATTAAAAAGAAATTGAAGGGTTGCATTTATTAAAATCTAAATGGATGGTAAAGGTCTAAGGTCAAAAGAATATTTAATTTGAGTGGTTATTGAGTATTTTTGGGAAATGATATGGACAAAAAAAAACCCACGCCTAAATTTTGGTTGGAGTGAAGTTGAGAGATGTGGAGTAAATGTAGGCAGCATGCTTCCGTTATCTTAGGGAAAATGTGGGCAATGGTGGGCTCCTCTCATCTATATAAGGAGGGAAGTCATATTCACAAGCTCATGTTAATTTCTACGTACTCTATTTACTCTATGCTCTAGGCTATGGTTGTTTGTGCACTGATTTCCATGCTGTCCTTATAGCAAGAGGAGAGAGAAGGCCATCTCTCTTGCTTTTTACAAATCATTTAATTCAAAGAAATTTTTTTTGCTTTTTAATTCAATCATCACAGAGATAATGAGGGACGTTTTTTTCCCTTTTCTCCTTATTTTCTTCTTTCCTTTGTTTCTTTTTCCTTTTTTATTTTCCTTCCCCCTTTCTCCTCTTTCTTTTCCTCTTCTTCCTTATTTTTTTTCTTTTCCCTTCTTTAATGTCTTTCTTTCTCCCTCCCTTTCCATCTCCTCTCTGCCAACAATGCAGCACCACTGCACGCGCAGTAGAGAGAGAGAGAGAGAGAGAGAGAGAGAGAGAGAGAGAGAGAGAGAGAGAGAGAGAGAGAGAGAGAGAGAGAGAGAGAGAGAGAGAGAGAGAGAGAGAGAGAGAGAGAGAGAATAGAATGTCTTATTTTTTTCCTTTTTATTCCTCTTCCTTTTTCCCTCCTTGTAGCGAGCTAGCGCACCTGACCAGCGACATAGACAAGAGAGAAAGAGAAAGAGAGAGAGAGAAAGAGAGGTTTTGTCTTTTTCTTTTATATTTTTATTCATTTTTTTATTATTACTCTTTTTTATTCTCCTTCCTTTCCCCTCCCTACAATCGACGGCGGCCCACACAGAAAGAGAGAGAGAGAAAGAGAGAGAGAGAAAGAGAGAGAGAGAAAGAGAGAGAGAGAGAGAGAGAAAGAGAGAGAAGGGTTTTTTGGGTTTTTTATTTATTTTCTTTTATATTTTGTCGTTTTATTTTAAAATTTTATTATATATTCTATGTTCTACTAATTCATAATTTATATGTTTTATTTTCTTAAATTAATATAATTAATACATAAAATAAATATGAATTATAAATGTATATTATGAATGAAAATGATTTATTTATTTATGAATATATATGATTTATCTATAAGTATTTATGTATGTGTATGAATGTATATGTATTTATATATGTATGTGAATATATATGTTTTAATATATGTATGTGTAAGTATGTACTTATGTGTGTATGTTTTAAATAGTTTATTTTTATGTACTAAGTGTTAATGTTTTGCCATTTAATTTATGAGATGCATATGCATTAAGTATGAGATGAATGATATGAATGAATAATGAATTTATTAAGAAATGGAGGGTGTGAAGGGTATGTGTGTGTGTTTATTTAATTAAATTGATTTCATATATATAATTTGAATTCCTAAACCTTATTTACAAGTTTCAGGTTACCAAAAGGAGGATCCATTAAGCCATTATCCCTTATCTTTCTCAAAGATTTCATCATATTTATCCAATTTCCCCTTATCCAATCATTTATCCTATCTAAGCATAACTTTTCATTACCTTCTTTATCCATTAGTCAAGCTTCACCAATTCTTACTTGCTAGCTTAGGATAGAAAATTATTAGAAATGCATTAGAGTTAATGAATGTTTGTACCCATGTTAGTAAATGTAAGACATGTTCTGCATGCATAGTTAATGCATGTATGTTAAACGTTAGTGCATGTACCCATGATAAATGTTAGGCATGTTAGTTAATGTTAGTGCATGTACCCATGATAAATGTTAGGCATGTTAGTGAATGTTAGGCACGTTAGTTAATGTATGCATGTTAGATGTTAGGAAGTGTATGTAAAAGTTACGAATGTTAATGCATATTACATGTTAGATAGTGCATAGATGTTGGATGTTAGTACATGCATATGTTAATGCACGTTAAATGTTAATGCATGTTAGTTAATGTATGTATGTTAGATGTTAGGTAGTGCATGTAAGTGTGTGCATGTTGTGTATGCATGTGTGTTTGTGCATGTATGTTCATGCATGTGTGTTAGTGCATGTTATGCATGTATGCGTGTTAGTGCATATATGTTCATGCATGTGTGTTTGTGCATGTATGTTCATGCATGCGTGTTAGTGCATGTTATGTATGCATGTGTGTTTGTGCATGTATGGTCATGCTTGTGTGTTAGTGCATGTTATGCATGTATGTGTGTTAGTGCATGTTAGTATGCATGTGGTATATGTTAGCATATGTAGTATGTATGTATATGTATGTTAAAGTGTATGAAGCCTATGGATGTATATGAATTGTAAGATGTATGCTTAATTAATGTATGAATTAATGTTTGAGGCATGTACAAGTTTATAGTGCATGAGTGATTAGTGTTCATGTGTGCATGAATGAGTTATGTATATTATAATGTGTATATTAAAATAAATGTATGTACTTATGATATATATGTATTAGAAAAGTTAATTAACTTATATTAATCTAAGTTTTTAATATGTTCAGTTTAATGAGTGTTTAGTATTTTATGAAAGCATACTTATGGTTCTCATGTTAATTTTCAGATGCTATTTTGCGGCTTTTGTTGATGACGGATTGATGAACTAAAAGAGTGGAAAAGGAAATTATATTAAGCTAGAATTCTGTTTTTTAGTTTTGTATAGGTCATGTTAATTTTCAGATGATATGCAGCCTCTGTTGAAGACGAACTGAAGAGCTGGCGAGTGGAAAAGAAATATTACTTAGCTGGAATTCTATTATTTAGTTTGTGTAGGATATCATTCATATAAACAGTTTATATAATATTAATCTCTCTGGATTTTATCTTATATGTCTGACGAAGCTTCATCTAGTAGTACTTCTTTACCTCCATCTTTGTTTGAAATACTTTTTCCTAGTCCATTAGAAGTTAATGATACACAAATTGAAGAATTAGTTAAGGATAAAATTGTAGTGGAAACTTTGCATTCAATAGAGAGTGATCGTAGAATGTCTAGAGTATTTCCTTTAATTTCCATTGTTGTAGCGAGTTCTGAAAATAGTGAAAATCTATTCCTTGCATCCTGTTGGAGTTAGGCGTCTGCAGAAGCACGTGAACAACACAAGGAAAAAGAAGAAGCTTGGAGAAAAAACACACAATAATGAATGTATTACTAGAGAATGTACAAAGATAAGTAGCCCATTAGGTCAATAGGCGTATATACAAGCCAAGGGAAGAAAACCTCCTAAAGAGGGGAAAAAGTGCCCCAGCAGTGTAGTGTGTTCACACACATCACTACCTAAATATATCCACAAATCCCCCCTAGGAGTGATGCGGTGAACAAGGAGCTGGCACTCATGTATAAGGAAGTGCCAAGGTATGTGGAAATCACTCCACAAAAGGAAGTAAGCCCAAAGCTTTGTGGAGAGCTTCAAACTTCTCCCTAGGGAGAGCCTTCGTGAAAAGGTCTGCAATGTTCTCTTGCGTGGGCACATTTGCCAAGCTCATCTCCCCAATAGAGAACCTCTCCCTGACATAGTGATAATGCACCTCAATGTGCTTAGTGTGAGTATGGAACATAGGGTTCCTCGCAACTGCCAATGCGCTCTCACTATTAGTGAAGATGGTGGTGGCAGAAGACTAACCAACACCCAAATTAACCATAAGGTGTCTGAGCCACACACACTCAACAGTCGCTGTGAAAGCTGCCCTATACTCAGTCTCCGAACTAGAAGTGGCCACGGTAGGCTGCTTCTTGCTTAACAAAGATATACATGAGCTACCAAGCATGAAGCAAAAGCCACTAGTGGACACACAAGTGTCATAGCCACCAGCCAAATCAGAGTCAGAAAAAGCATGCAAATATGGTGGTAGTGATCCCCCCCCGGGATAAAACAACCCAAGTAGCCGAGTACCACTCAAGTAGCGAAAGATGCGCTTAACGGCCAATGCTTCACTCCTGGGCAATGCATAAACCTGCTAATATGTGAGACAACAAATTGAATATCTGACCGAGTAATGCATAAGTAAATCAAGCATCTAACAGCTTGCTGATAGAGAACAGCATCAAATGCATCTCTAGCGTCATGAGAACTCAATCGTAAACGCATCTCCATAGGAGTGGCAATAGGCCAAATAGTGATGCAAATGCCCCGAATCAGACAAATAGTGATGCAAATGCCCCGAATCAGACATCTCAAATGAGGCATGCAAATCAGCCTTGAAATCAGCAATATGCTTCTCAATAGAACTAGTGAGCATCATGTCGTCAACATAGACAACAATGATTAGAAGCACATCATTAGCATGCTTAGAATATAAGGTGCTTTCAGTTGGACTGTTCTCAAAACCATGTGCAACCAGATAGGCATGTATCTTCTCATACCAAGCACGTGGTGCTTGCTTTAAACCATATAATGCCTTTTTTAACCTGCACACCTAGTTTTCATGCCCTTTTTGCAGAAAGCCACGGGGCTGAAAAACATACACTTCTTCATGCAAGTCACCCTTCAGAAATGCTCTTTTAATGTCCAACTGATGTGCATTCCAACCATGATGGGCTACAAGTGAACAAATACTCCGAACAGTAGTCATACGGCATGTAGGTGCAAAGGTCTCATAAAAAAGAATGCCTCTTTCTTGCGCATAACCCTTTGCAACAAGCCTAGCCTTATACATGCCTAGCCTTATACACATAAAGACCATGTACCATTCTTGATTATAGCATCATATTCAGATTGCATAGCAGCCATCCAATTTTCTGAATTCTGTGCTTAATCAAAAGAAATAGGCTCATTCTCATCACAGAGAGTAGACACAGCTATAGCACAACAATCTGATGCAAAGGAGGCACTACGAGAGCCTCAATGAGTACGATATGACAAAGGTGCATCTCATTTGGTGTGACCCAAAGTCTACACCAGCCATTTTGGCATAGTTTTTGCCTACTCAATATCAGCTCTCTCATCAACAAGTACATCATGTAAATCTGCATCAGAAATGGAATGATCTGCATCATCATATGAAACCTGCAACGGCTGAGAAGTTGCCTCATTAGGACCAGCACTAGACTATCCACCTGTAAAAAGAGGCATCAAAGTATCATACATGTCTTTGAAGCTAATAGATGTCTCCTTAGTACATGAAAGCAATGGCTAAATAGAATCTTCCACAAAGACAACATCACGGCTAACTAGAATGCATTTAGTCTGTCGATGATGCAGACGATAGCCTTTACTTTCAGAACTCTACCCAACAAGAATACATTGTACTGCCTTATCATCCAATTTTTTGTGATGTTGTTCAGGCACTAGTGCATATGCCAAACAACCAAAAACACGCAGATGAGCAACAGATGGCTTGCGGTCATGCCAAGCCTCATATGGAGTGATAGACTGCAGCGCTTTAGTGGGACACCTATTCAGTACATATGTTGAACACATGATAGCCTCAAGCCAAAAACTATGAGGTAAAGCGTGACTCTTGACCATACACCTCGCCATCTCCATGAGAGACCTGTTCTTTCGTTCAACAACTCCATTTTGTTGAGGTGTATACGGCACTTTACACTGGTGTTTTATCCCACGTTAAGCCAAAAATGCATTAAAATCAGAAGACATATACTCCCCCCTCGATCAGAACAGAGGGTGCCCATTTTACATGCTGATAGATTTTTAGCCAAAACCAACAACTGTTTGAAGCACATGAACACTTTGGACTTTGCTTTGAGTGGATATACCCATGCATGCCTAGAAAAATCATCAATGAAAGTCACAAAGTAAACGTAATTTCCAAAAGAGGGTGTCTGCATAGGACCACAGACATCACTACGTACAAGCTGTAATTTCTGTGTAGCCTGAACTGAACCATCTTTTGGAAGGGAGGAACGCTGCATTTTGCCCAAAATATAGCCTTCAAAAACATGTTTTCAAGTGCCTCAAGTGTGGGCAAAGAGGACACCATTTCAGATTTCTGCGGGAGTAGCAAACTAGCAAAATTCAGATGACCAAAGCGTGCATGCCAAAGCTTTGCATTTGACATAGCCTGAGAATCATTTAGTGCACATGCCAAATCATTTTCAGATGTTTCATAGTCTATGAGCTTATACAGCCCACGACATAAAATGCCAGAAGCAATAATCACATCGCCATTTGACAGATCATGAACTGTACACCTATCATCAACAAATTTCACAACCAAGCTAATCTTGGCTAATGCAGAAACTGATAACAGGTTCTGTTTTATCCCTGGCATAAATAAAGCATCTAACAAAGTGAAAGAACTACCATCAATAGTAGTCAAAATGATCTTACCAACTCCCATAACAGGATAAGAGGAGTTGTTGACGCATGTAACAATATTCCTTGTCGGGGCAGGCTCGAGTGAAGAGAGGAAACTGCAATGCGAGGTAATATGTTTGATAGTCCCACTATCAAAATACCAAACATCTGAGTCTACTGCAGACATGCACTGCTCATGAGAAGATGGGTCAAAACTGTAGACAGTAGTAAATGCCCATTCTTCTTCCTACATAAGATTTGCAGACTCTGTTTTTTGGTGTAGAGGCCTCTGCAACAACCATTCCAGCCTCTTTCTTCTTTGCCTCTTTAGCAGCTAGTTTTGGACAGTTCTTTATGATATGATCATTCCCTTTACAGTACTTACAAAACAATTTGTGCTTTTCTGATTTCTTCTCATGTTTATCTTCCTTCTTTTCTGATTTCTGTTCTGCCTGGACTGATCTTCCTGCAACAGAACAGAGACTAACTCCTCAAATGATAAGGCATTCGGATTTCCTTTTATCATCAACCGAATGATAAGAATACATCACTACTTTCAGCCATGGCCGGTGACTAAAATACCTTGATGCAAAAAATTGACTGTATCTCAAAAAGTTGAACAGAATTGCCCAGACGAGCTCTGCTAGACCCGTAGCAGACTTCGAGACGCTTAAACTGGCGAACAAAAATTGGTATATACCTTTGGCACAAAAAGACGAGATTGCCTTCACAAGCACTGCGATAGTGCGTTTGGAGGTCGAAACGAGCTGAGATCACCATTTCAGCACCACATTGTAAAGCTGTTTTGATCTTTGAAACGCCCTGAGTATGCTCACCAAATTTCTTGCAAATTTGAGACTGTAAATGGAGGAGTATCGACGGCGCCCTAGATGAAGCGACGACCTGCTCTGATAACAATTGTTGGAGTTAGACGTCTGTAGAAGAACGCGAACAGCACAAGGAAGAAGAAGAAGCTTGGAGCAAAAACACACAATAATGAATCTATTACTAGAGAATGTACAAAGCTAAGTAGCCCATTAGGGCAATAGGCGTATATACAAGCCACGGGAAAAAAACCTCCTAAAGAGGGAAAAAAGTGCCCCAGCGGTCCTAGTGTGTTCACACACATCACTACCTAAATATATCAACACATCCGTAGCTAGAAGTACTGATAATTCTCAAATAGATTCAAATGTAATAGAAACTATAAAAGATAAAGTAAGTAGTGAAGAGTTAATCCTTCCATCGTATATAGACGTAGTCAATAGATATAGAAACGCTTTGCCTTATGGTCCTTAGTTGAAAATACTTTTTTTGCATAGACACCCTATGTGCGCTGTTAGTGAGACGATTGAATTGATCCACCAGTCGTCACGAATTACTGCCACATTTGAACCTGACGTGAACAAAGACACAACAAGACAGGTATAAGTTCTTTTCCTTCTTGCATATGCACTAGTTTTGTTTAGGTTACATGGTTGCAGCAACTGTGGTGATTCATATTGTAGAGGAAGAATTCTCAAATCTTGTAATTCCCTAGGTGTTGAGGGTTGAGCTTATGCTCTGAGCACCTTCATGGGAATAGGCAAGTAGATTAGCTTCGTCTCACCACCCTTACCATCAAGTACTTAAAGAATTACGTTTGCGCACGCAACAGTTAGTTTCTTTGTATTAGGCATTTTCTTACTCAACAAATGTATACTTGAAATTATTACATGCACTCTAGCTTCTTCATCAACTATCAGGTATATTTTCTAAACTTGAATATGTTTGTTACTATTTAAGTAGGAGTGTAGGAGAACTTAAAATATTAGCAATTGTTAGATTAGTACGACGTTAGTTTAAAAATTAAAAAATAATTTTCATTTGAAAGTTAGTATCTATTTTACAAGAACTATTTAATGTATTTAAACTTTAGTAAAATTGGAACCAAGCTATTTAATTAGTTTAGTAAGAGACCAAAAAGAAAAGGTACAAGAAGAAATTAAAGATTTTATTAAAAAATTTAAGTCTAGTTCTAACATACATAATAAAATGGATGAAGTATTTAGAGATATGATGTCGGAAACCCAAGGACAAAAAGTAGTTGAAGCAATGCTTAGGAAAAAAGGGAAATTCACCGGAGTAAATGCAACTAATTATTTAGATACATTTGAAGACATAGAAAAATTATATGGTTTGTTGTAACTATTTGGGTAATTCTTCTAGTAAAGCTTGCCTTAGGGTGAACTATAAGTGTAATAGAACCTCATAGTGAGATATGAAAGGGAGTTTTTTATTTTTCTCCCTTATCAGAAAAGATATTATATGATGGGAGTTTTTTATTTTTCTCCCTTATCAAAAAAGATATGATATGATGGGAGTTTTTTTTTCTCCCTTATAAAAAAGGATATGATATGATGGGAGCTTTTTATTTTTCTCCCTTATCAAAAAAGATATGATATGATGGGAGTTTTTTATTTTTTCTTCCTCATAAGAAAACAATTATGATATGGGTTTTTATCTATGAATTTTTCATTATGACTTTTTTGTTTACTAAATTTATGATGCAAAATATGAAACATTGATGCTTGATGAATGTTTGATGAAGAATCTCCTAAGTAATTTCCTATGATTGAAAAAGATGTTAACAGCTGATAAGAATATTTGCTTTCAAAAGAAATATGTGTTAATTGCTTGCACTTTTCTTTTTCAAGATATGAAATTCTTATTTTCAATGAAACTATTTGACGCTTTTTTTATGATTTTCTCTTTATAAGAATTTTCCATGATAAATATACTGTGAGTTTTTTATACCAAAATAATGATGATAATTATAAAACATTTATGATGATAAATGATTAATAATATGATTTTCTTTTACCAGTATTATAATGGCAAAATATGATGATTATGTGATGATAAGTTTTATTTTATTTTTTATTATTCTTTTTTTTCCTCTTCCTTTTCACCTCCCTACAGCCAGCCGAGAGACCCAACCAGCAATGCAGAAGAGAGAGAAAGAGAAAGAGAGAGAGAGAAAGAGAGCTTTTGTCTTTTTCTTTTATATTTTTATTCATTTTTTTATTATTACTCTATTTTATTCTCCTTCCTTTCCCCTCCCTACTGCTGACGGTGGCCCACGTATAAAGAGAGAGAGAGAGAGAGAGAGAGAGAAAGAGAGAGAGAGAAAGAGAGAGAGAGAGAAAGAGAGAGAGAGAAAGAGAGAGAGAGAGAAAGAGAGAGAAGGGTTTTTGGGTTTTTTTAATTTATTTTCTTTTACATATTATTGTTTTATTTCAAGATTTTATTATATATTCTATGTTCTACTAATTAATATTTTATATGTTTTATTTTCTTAAATTAATATAATTAATATGTAAAATAAATATGAATTATAAATGTATATTATTAATAAAAATGATTTATTTATTTATGAATATATATGATTTATGTATAAGTATTTGTATGTGTGTGAATGTATATGTATTTATATATGTATGTGAATATATATGTTTTTATATATGTATGTGTGAGTATGTACTTATCTGTGTATGTTTTAATTAGTTTATTTCTATGTACTAAGTGTTAATATTTTTCCATTTAATTAATGAGACCCATATGCATTAAGTATGAGATGAATGATATGAATGAATAGTGAATTTATTAAGAAATGGAGGGTGTGAAGGGTATGCATGTGTGTTTATTTAATTAAATTGATTTCATATATATAATTTGAATTCCTAAACCTTTTTTCGAGTTTCAGGTTACCAAAAGGAGGATCCATTTAGCCATTATCCCTTATCTTTCTCAAAGATTTCATCATGTTTATCGAATTTCGCCTTATCCAATCATTTATCCTATCTAAGCATAACTTTTCATTACCTTCTTTATCCGTTAGTCAAGCTTCACCAATCCTTACTTGCTAGCTTAGGATAGAAACTTATTAGAAATGAATTAGATTTAATGAATGTTTTTCCCCATTGTTAGACGGCCGCCGAATACGGACAGTTGTACTAGGACAGGCGCCTTAAATAGAAAGAACCTTTCGAGAAATGCACAGGTAACAAAAGATTCGCGCACCACTGTAAAAAAATACTCTATATAAGGAAATGAGAAAAGAATGGCGGGGGCACGCCCATTTCGGGACTTGCAGTGTCGTGTTTAAGTTTGTCTTCTTAGTCGATTCTGTTCTGTTAAGTGCATTTTCGATTCTGTCTGTGAGAACGCCCATTCGGGGTTTGCAGAGTCTTGTTTAAGTTATCTTTCTATTCGGGTCTGTCGATTAAGTGTATCTTCTATTCTATGGTGAGCGTCCAGTTTGAGAAGTACATAGTATTGTTGAGCACCTATTTCTGATCTGTATGCTTCTGTCCTGTTCTGCTGTGTTTGCTTAGTAGTTGTTCGCATCTTAATAGGTAGTTACGAACAAGTGGCAGTGTGTTACGAAGATGTTCGGCAACGGTTAAGTGTCTTGTTGAGCATTGTTAAGTATGGTTATCATAAGTCGACGAAGTAGAGAGTATGGAGTAACCTCACTGTTGGTCTGCTAAGATTCGGTGAAGTAGCTGAAGTCGATACAATAGTCTGCGCTCTCTGGGAATCCTGTTCCCAGGAAGGACTTGTATCTGTAAGAGCCTGTGTATCTTGGGACGAGTGATAAGATTATTACGATTCAGCTGTGGTTTACATACCGCAAGTTGTATACCTTTGAGTATAATTGTTCGGTGTAACCCCAAGTCAAGAAGAGGTGCATCTTGAGTAAAATCCGGTGAATGAAGTAAATTAGCCAAGTAGTTTAAGTCAGATCGGGCGACTGCTTTTCCACTATAGTAGACCCAGTCCGGAATGTCTAACGTTCAGTAGGCCGGGTAGTTAACAGTGTTCAGTACTCAGCTAAGACGTGATAGAGTAGTTAATGCTTGTATGAGAGTTTGGGAAAATAGTACAGGGCCTCTGTCTAACAGACCCCTACCACTCCCAAGGATCCACGTGGTTACAGAAAATCTTTACTGTTAAGAAGGTTCAGAATCGGCTGAACTTGAATACTTTGAACAAAGTGACGATTAACGTTTATATTTTGATATAACGTTTAACATTTGGCGCCGTCTGTGGGAAAGTGGCATCAGGTTGCCAGTTATCTGCGAAAGTGGCACTAGAGTAGCACGTGTTTGTCAGAAGCAAACGTTTAGTAACATTCGAGTAACTAGAAGTAGCAACAGACCCAGATTGTTGCAAACTGTTCAGATAAGGTTACTGCGTAATGATACATGCCATTTACTTGATCTGGTGAAATATACCCTAAGAACTGTAAAGCTGAAGCGAGTAAAGCGATAAAGATAGCCTTGAAAGAAGAAGGTCGAGGTGAGGGGCTTCGGTAGAGGAGCATAAGAAGGGGTCGTGCGTTTCTTTTGGAAGATGGCATCCAGATTTATGGAGGAAAACCTCGAAGGCTGATGAGGTGATGAAGGGGAGCTAGAGACATCAGGACTGGGAGATGGGCAGCTCCATGGAGCATTCTTTGTTTGGATGTTTTTCAGAAAAGTAGAGGGATCAAAGATCAAGAGAGTTATAAGGAGCCGATAAGGGACATCGCTCAAGAAGCAATAGGGAAGAACATAGCGAATTGCCAACTTCGAGCATCGGAAGGCGAGCCTCTAGTTGGGAGTTTGTGTTTTTCTACAAAGGCAAAGGTCAAGAAACTGAATGAAAGTCAGGTCAACTTTAACTCTCAGCTCAAGTCTGCGACCGAGTCAGAAACACTTGAACTAAAGCTTCCTGGATCCACAAAGATTACGTATAGGGTCTCTTCTCCCTTGCTTCTGTTTTGCAGACGTCAGAAACCGCACGACCGGATGATTTAAAATATGGGCCTACATCAAAGCTCACAAGCTTTAGGGCGATATAGAGAAGGGCACAATTCTTGGTGCTCCTTCGCTTTTCTAAGTTTGGACATGAGGGTGATGGAATAACCATAACCGAGAGCATGTGAAAATGAGGAGGAAACAATGTAGAGCATGATCATGACAAAGGCTCCTGTGAGCTGGGAAAAACTCAGAGGGTAGATTGCATTGTGATGGTTGTACCACAAGAGGAATGTCATCAGAACTTATGCACAGAATTGGGAACTTGAATAAAGAGGACAATATTGGAGTGAAATACAACATTCAAGGAGTCCATGTCTTTTGGGCTGCTGAAACGCCTCGTAGAGCAGCAAATTGTTGGCTTCGAGTGGTGGTGTTGTTGATATCTCTAGATCTCTCTTTGTGCATAAAGGCATAGACATCCTTTCATTGTGAGCTTACAATAGAAAGATGAAGACAATGACTCTCATGAAGCGACATGGGCTATGTATGCAAGCTGTACCTGCCTGTGAAAAGAAAGAAGCATCTCTCTCTTCTAGTACTCAGTGTATAACATGAATTCGAGGCAGATGGCAGTGTAATGACTTTTCCTCTATTTGATGAAACTTGTTGCTGGTCATTGGCGTTTTGAGGGATTCCTGATTCTCCGTGGGTAAGGGACATATGCAGAAGGAACTTCGCTCAACACAAACGTGCAGATATTGATGATAGAAATGCACCTTAGTAATGTATCCAGTAAAAGTAAAACACACACATTTATATTTACTTTTTTCCCCCGAGAACATGCTTTGAATTCCTATGAAGTGCTCTTAAACTAATTACAAAATCATCGGCTTGTCAGCTGAAAAGAAAAAACATGGATGAGAGAGTGAATTGTTGTTTGGAAGGGGGTGCACCATATTCAACATGTACATTGCTCAACAATCCAATGGATGTTGGAGTCTTGATATTTGTACGGGTAAAAAAGAGATGGCAGGCTGATATTAATGGAACATCCGAGGATAACCATGATAAAGTGTCATCCCATCATCTCTTAGTGTGCTTGCAGTTAAAGAAGGCATGTAGAATCATTTCATTTTGTGAACCACATTTGGGGCATTCTTGAGTTCTGGAGGGAGGTGTAGCTTTGGGGAGGGGGGGGGACACCTCTGGATTGAGGCTGCCAGCTCAGTGTTCTCAGAAGGAGGTCCATCTCAAAGGTGTTTACAAATGAAGAAATCCCGCGACGCTGCATTATCCAACGAATTCTACCTACAGGAGGCCTTCCTACAAAACCAGGCCGAAATTTTGTTAAACCAAGCAATCGCCCTGAGCTCCATTAGAACGGACGCCCAGTTACTAGAACCAACCACCCTAGTTCAGATGATCAAAACAATTAAAAAGAAAATCACGCGAACATTTAGGCTCGCCCGGAATATGTATATAGAAGGCCTTGTAGCGGAGCCATAGGAACCTGCGGGTTCGAGTCCATCGGGCGTGTCAGTGTTAGACGGCCGCCGAATACGGACAGTTGTACTAGGACAGGCGCCTTTAATAGAAAGAACCTTTCGAGAAACGCGCAGGTAACAAAAGATTCGCGCACCACTGTAAAAAATCCTCTATATAAGGAAATGAGAAAAGAATGGCGGGGGCACGCCCATTTCGGGACTTGCAGTGTCGTGTTTAAGTTTGTCTTCTTAGTCGATTCTGTTCTGTTAAGTGCATTTTTGATTCTGTCTGTGAGAACTCCCATTCGGGGTTTGCAGAGTCTTGTTTAAGTTATCTTTCTATTCGGGTCCGTCGGTTAAGTGTATCTTCTATTCTATGGTGAGCGTCCAGTTTGAGAAGTACAGAGTATTGTTGAGCACCTATTTCTGATCTGTATGCTTCTGTCCTGTTCTGCTGTGTTTGCTTAGTAGTTGTTCGCATCTTAATAGGTAGTTACGAACAAGTGGCAGTGTGTTACGAAGATGTTCGGCAACGGTTAAGTGTCTTGTTGAGCATTGTTAAGTATGGTTATCATAAGTCGACGAAGTAGAGAGTATGGAGTAACCTCACTGTTGGTCTGCTAAGATTCGGTGAAGTAGCTGAAGTCGATACAATTGTCTGCGCTCTCTGGGAATCCTGTTCCCAGGAAGGACTTGTATCTGTAAGAGCCTCTGTATCTTGGGACGAGTGATAAGATTATTACGATTCAGCTGTGGTTTACATACCGCAAGTTGTATACCTTTGAGTATAATTGTTCGGTGTAACCCCAAGTCAAGAAGAGGTGCATCTTGAGTAAAATCCGGTGAATGAAGTAAATTAGCCAAGTAGTTTAAGTCAGATCGGGCGACTGCTTTTCCACTATAGCAGACCCAGTCCGGAATGTCTAACGTTCAGTAGGCCGGGTAGTTAACAGTGTTCAGTACTGAGCTAAGACGTGATAGAGTAGTTAATGCTTATATGAGAGTTTGGGAAAATAGTACAGGGCCTCTGTCTAACAGACCCCTACCACTCCCAAGGACCCACGTGGTTACAAAAAATCTTTACTGTTAAGAAGGTTCAGAATCGGCTGAACTTGAATACTTTGAACCCGAAGTAGAAGTGACGATTAACGTTTATATTTCGATATAATGTTTAACACCCATATTAGTAAATGTTAGATATTTTATGTATGCATAGTTAATGCATGTATGTTAAATGTCTGTGCATGTACCCATGATAAATGTTAGTGCATGTACTCATGATAAATGTTAGGCATGTTAGTAAATTGAAGTGCATGTACGTATGATAAATGTTAGGCATGTTAGTGAATATTAGGCATGTTAGTTAATGTATGCATGTTAGATGTTAGGAAGTGTATGTAAAAGTTAGGAATGTTAGTGCATATTAGATGTTAGATAGTGCATAGATGTTAGATGTTAGTAGATGCATATGTTAATGCATGCTAGATGTTAATGCATGTTAGTTAATGCATGTTAGTTAATGTATGTATGTTAGATGTTAGGTAGTGCATGTAAGTGTGTGCATGTTATGTATGCATGTGTGTTTGTGCATGTATGTTCATGCATGTGTGTTAGTGCATGTTATGCATGTATGTGTGTTAGTGCATATATGTTCATGCATGTGTGTTTGTGCATGTACGTTCATCCATGTGTGTTAGTGCATGTTATGTATGCATGTGTGTTTGTGCATGTAAGTTCATGCATGTGTGTTAGTGTATGTTATGCATGTATGTGTATTAGTGCATGTTAGTATGCATGTGATATATGTTAGCATATGTAGTATGTATGTATATGTATGTTAAAGTGTATGAAGGCTATGTATGTATATGAATTATAAGATGCATGCTTAATGAATATATAAATGAATGTTTGAGGCATGTACAAGTTTATATTGCATGAGTGATTAGTGTTCATGTGTCCATGAATGATTTATGTATATTATAATGTGTATATCAAAATAAATTTATGTCCTTATGATATATATGTATTAGAAAAGTTAATTAACTTATATTAACCTGAGTTTTTAATATGTTAAGTTTAATGAGTGTTTAGTATTTTATGAAAGCATACTTATGGTTCTCATGTGAATTTTCAAATGCTATTTTGCGGCTTCTGTTGATGACGGATTGATGAAGTGAAAGAGTGGAAAATAAAATTATAATAAGCTAGAATTCGGTTGTTTAGTTTTGTATAGGTCCATGATAATTTTAAGATGATATGCAGCCTCTGTTGAAGACGAACTCAAAAATTGGAGAGTGGAAAAGAAATATTACTTAGCTCGAATCCTATTGTTTAGTTTGTGTAGGATATCATTCATATAAATAGTTTATATAATATTAATCTATTTGCATTTTATCTTATATGTCTGACAAAGCTTCATCTAGCAGTACTTCTTTACCTCCATCTTTGTTTGAAATACTTTCTCCTAGTCCATTGGAAGTTAATGATACACAAATTGAAGAATTGGTTAAGGATAAAATTGTAGATGAAACTTTGCATTTAATAGAGTTTGATCGTAGACTGTGTAGAGTATGTTCTACCTAGTTCTGAGAATAGTGAAAATCTATTCCCTCCATCCGTAGCTAGAAGTACTGATAATTCTCAAATAGATTCAAATGTAATAGAAATTGTAAAAGATAAAGTAACTAGTGAAGAGTTAATCCTTCCATCCTATATAGACATAGTCAATAGATATAGAAACGCTTCGCCTTATGGTCCTTAGTTAAAAATACTTGTTCTGCATAAACACCCTGTGTGCGCCGTTAGCAAGGTGATTGAATTGAACCACTAGTCATCATGAATCACTGCCACATCACTGCATATATAGGCGGGGCTTTAGTGATTTCCATACTATGTGGGATTATATGTCCCATCAAGCACTTCACGTTCAAAGACGTGCAACAAAACTCTTTTTCAAAAACGAAAAAGGAGCTCATTATACTCCCAACCTCCCCATGTGCACATAGCAGTATTAAAGTTTTGCAATTTTATAACCTTGTGAGGCATTTTTCTATTTTCTAGGAAAATTCTGTTCCCATGCATTTATCGAATGGGGTATTGCTTGTTTCGTAATATCTCATGAGAGATTAGTGCCATAGAATTTGTACCTTTTGTGAGGTGTGAATTCAAATTTTGTACTTAATTGTAGATTGCTAAGGTGAACCCATGAGGTTCTATTACTCTTTCAGTCTATTTTTGTACCATCAACTTTGATCGAACCTCTTTGAGGCTTAATTTGGAAGGAATTTAGCCTCTCTTTACCTTATGATAGGACACAATTTACTCTATTTACATTTGAAGTGAGGAATCAAATAAATAGCGCAATATTGCTTGGAGGAGGATTTTACCCTTGTACTTTCAAAAAGAATGGAGCTACTAATTGAGTGAGATTGGATGAAGCAATTGGAAATCAAATGCAGTATGGATCTTCTCCAAGAAAAAGGATGGACGAAGCTATTATAGAGGTAAGTTTTTCTTTTAAAAACATGATGTGTGATTGCCTTAGTTTCCATATATTTGCATGTATAGATAATTGAAGCACAATAGAGGACCTATATATTATTTAGTCCCAATATACATGCAAAGGAAAGGTATTTTAAGCTTTCAAGAGGCAAAAATGCATGATACGAAGGGATTTCAAAGCATCTTGAGCACGCGCATGCATCTATGCATTGAAAAGAACTATTGTTTGTGCATTTTCTCTTGAAAAGTGGTAGTTTCAATGCAGAAATTTTAAGTTTTCCTTGGTGCACATAGCAAGTCTTGTTTTTCTTAGAAATGTTCCAAATGCATGATAACACATGCATTCGCATGAGAATGCTTGAAAAGGAAACACATGTTTGTGCATAGAAAAGGAGCATATAAGCATGGAATGCATGAATGCTCAGCATAATAGAAGCATCAGGTTGCTTGGATTCTGTATGTCACACATGCATTTGCATGTAGATATATGTATGAACTTTAGGATTCACTTTTTATATTCTTACATAATGAAAATAATTAAGTGAACGAATAGCACTAGAAAGTTTAATTAGGAGTAAGAACTTTAGGAAAAAGGAAAATTAAGGTATTTGCAAAAATTATGTCAGCTAAATTTTTGGGAGTAATATACCTGGAGATTCCTTCCTAAAGTGACACCCATGCTTAATGTAAAATTATACATTAATTAATGAGTATATCTTGCTCATCAATGAAATAAACCTAAGCAAAAATTCCCTTACCAAGTCAATGGCAAGGAAGAAATGAAATGAACAGTACCCAAACACATCTAAGTTCTTAAGTAACTTAGAAAAAATCTTGAATTCAAATCTTTCAATACAAACATTAGCCTCAAGCAATGTATACATGATTATATCTAAGCTCCTCAATAAGTTAGTTTTTGAAGCAAAGATTTCTTTGACATGATCAAAATAGCATGTATACATAAATATTAGAGAAGCTGACATATACTCAATGCTAAATCTACCTATAACAGATACATATAGATGGTTCCAAAACAAGAATTTGATGAGATATCTTAAGAAGATGACACGCGAATACATTGAATGTCATCAATAACAAAGATGATATCTCAAAAACGTTTTTTTGTGGCACACTCTTACACTATTTCATAGAACCTACAATACTACTCTAAGTATAAGACATACTTAGAGATAGTTAATTGAAAAAGGTTCTAAAAGAGTTCTTCATGACATATCCTAAATACGATGACACTCTAAGTCACTTTAAATCAAAGGTGGGCATGGGTTATGGATCGGTTTAGAAAAAGCTTTTTACTTGGTATGCCTGTCAATCTTCTCTTTCACATCGTGTTTTTGTGCTTAACCATTACATTGCCTACTCTTGTTTATTTCCTTTCTTGTTGGATTCCTAATAAAGCTCATATCAATCAGATTATTGGCCTTTTCATAAGGTTCCTTTGGGGGGGGGGAGTTTTTTTTCATAATAAAATCCCTAAAGTTGCTTGGAAAATATGTTGTTTACCTAAAAAGAAGGGGCGATTGGGATCCTTTGTCCTATAAAAATGTCCTCTAACTTGTCTGTTTAATAGATAGCTAAGGCTTTGGATTCTCAGGGCTGTTAGGCTCTATTAACAAAAAGGAATGTTCATAGACTTAGGTTAATTGATTACAAAGCTTGGAATAATCATTCTGTTTGGGATATTATTGGTTCCCCCCACTCCTTCCTCCCCACTGGCTCCAGCATGTGTTGTAGGATGTGGAATGTTTGGATGAATTTCAAAAAGTATGTTTGCCCAGATAACATTTTCTTCAATTTTCTTGACTTTTTCTACAAGAAAGCTTGTGGACTCGCTCGCTGTCTCTTTGGAATAATGAACATGTTTGAATCAGAGAACATAAATGTTATAAGCTTGGTTTCACCAGTTGGATAAATCTCACTAACAATGTTGAGATTCTATTTGAAGAGCAAATTATGGGTACTAATGCTTCTTATGGTTGTGTGCAGCTCCTCCTCAAGCATAAGAAAATGCTGGCAGACAGGGCTGACATTTCTCTGAGGAGGAGGAACATCTTGCTGTCTGATATTGCACAGGACATGCTGCTAAAGTATAAGAAGAAAAGAGGGTCCATTTTACAGATCCTCCCTAAGCTCAACAATAAATGGAAAGTCAATTAGAAGCTTGAAGAATGGTGTCACAGATTCCTCTGTATTTGGAATTTTTCCCTATAACATAAAACACTTTGTTTTTCTCTCGCTTATCCTGCACAATGCAGTCTGGTGTGGCAGCAAAGACAAGAAATACAATATTAATACTGGTGTATGTAAATTTTATCACAAAGTGGAGGATGTCCCCCATCTCTCTCTCAATTGATGGCATGCTCAAACCTATTGGTAAGCTCTTCATCTGTTTTGCCTAAAATACAATATAAAGGTTAGCTAGAAAGAGATTATTCTTGGCTGTTGTAACAAATTTGACTTTGTTCTTTGGATAATATGGAGAGCTCACATCCTTTGGCACATCTACAGAAGCACGAATGAATCTTCTTTTAACAACAAAGTTTCTAGATATATTTTTGTCTCGTGCTACAAGTTTAGCCTTGTGGTGGGGGCATCGCTTGCCCTTTGTAGATTTCTACATGCCTTTATTAAAATACTCCGTGTCTCTTAAAATCAAACCATGTTGGTATGAAGAATGGTATCTGTTCTTTATGTGATCTGCCTCCATGAAAAAAGGCCATTGACACTAAATTTGTATACAAGTTGAGACGTGAGCTTGATGGAAGGTATAAAGATATGCTTGTTGCAAAAGTTTATGCTCAAGGGAGAGACATTTATCTTGAGGAGACCTTTGCACCCCACATGCCCAATGACCATCATTCGTAGCACATGTCCATTTGAAACTCATTATGGTTGCAATGTAGATTAATTTGACATTAAAACTACATTTCTAAATTGATGACTTACTTAAATAAGTGTATGTATTTCATGCTGATATATTTAGGTAGTGATGTGTGTGAACACTCTAGGACGGCGCGGGCACTTATTTCCCTCTTTAGGAGGTTTCTTTACCTGAGCTTGTATATACGCCTATTGCCCTAATGGGCTACTTATCTTTGGACATTCTAGTGATAATACATTCAGTATTGTCTCTTGTGCTCCAAGTTTCTTCTTCTTCCTTCTGTTTCTTGCATGCTTCCACATAGGTCTAACTCCAACATTTGGTATCAGAGCAAGTCGCTGCGTTCATCTAGGACATTGCCGACACCTCTCCACTTCTAGTCACAAAATTGCACAAATTTTGGTGATATGATCTCGTTTCGGCCTCCAAACGCACTATCGCAGTGCTTGTGCATGCTATTTTTTCTATTTTTTGTCCTCTTTGCCTGAACTTGAGGCACTCGATAAACATGTATGTGAAGGCTATATTTTGGGTAAAATGTAGCATTCCTCATTTCCAAAAGATGGTTCAGTTCGGGATACTTGGAAATTGCACCTTCATCATTGCAAGTCTATGGTCCTATGCAGACACCCTCTTTTGGAAATTTTGGTTGAAACTTTGTTAGCATGTTAAAACGGGCACCCTCCCTTCTGATCAAGGGGGG
Organism: Ceratopteris richardii; assembly: GCA_020310875.1. Classification (NCBI taxonomy): domain Eukaryota; kingdom Viridiplantae; phylum Streptophyta; class Polypodiopsida; order Polypodiales; family Pteridaceae; genus Ceratopteris; species Ceratopteris richardii. The sequence goes on from CM035427.1 coordinate 45,864,607, forward strand.
GGAATATATGTCTTCTAACTTTAATGCATTTCTGGCTAAACATGGGATAAAACACTAGTGTAGAGTGCTGCATACACCTCAATAGACTAGAGTTGCTAAATGGAATAACATGTCACTCATGGAGATGGCGAGGTGTATGGTGTAGAGTCAGACTTTACCACATAGTTTCTGGCTTGAGATTGTCATGTTTGCAGCATATGTACTTAAAAGGTATCCCACTAAAGCAGTGCAGTCTATCACTCCTTATGAGGCTTGGCATTATGGCAAGCCATCTGTTGCTCAACTACGTGTTTTTTGGTTGTTTGGCATACGCATTAGTGCCTGAACAACATTGTAAAAAATTGGATGATAAAGCAATAAAATGTATTTTTGTTGGGTAAAATTATGAAAGTAAAGGGTATCGGCTGTATCATTCACAGAATAAATGCATTTTGGTTAGCGGTGATGTTGTCTTTGTGGAAGATGCTATTCAGCCATTGCTTTCATGTACTAAGGAGACATCTATTAGCTCCTAAGACATGTATGATACTTTGCTACCTCTTTTTTACAGATGGACAATCTAGTGTTGTTCATAATGAGGCAACTTCTCAGCCTTTGCAGATTCATGTGATGATGCAGATCATCCCATTTCTAATGTAGATTTACATGATGCACTTGTTAAGAGAGCTGATATTGAGGAGGCAAAAACTATGCCAAAATGGCTAGTGCAGACCTTGCATGATAGAAAATAGATGCACCTCTGTCATATCATACTCATTCAGGCTCTCATAGTGCCTTCTTGCATCAGATTGCTATGCTATGGCTGTATCTAGTCTCTGTAATGAGCCTGTTCCGTTTGATGAAGCACAAAATTCAGAAAATTGGATGGCTGCTATGCAATCTGAATATGATGCTATAATGAAGAATGGTACTTGGTCTTGTGTGACTTGCCTCTTGGCAAGAAGTCCATTGGCACTAAGTGGGTTTACAAGCTGAAGCCTAAGCCTGATCGAACAGTTGGCAGGTATAAGGCTAGTCTTGTTGCGAAGGTTTATGCATAGGAAAGAGGCATTGATTTTGATAAGACCTTTGCACCTACATATCCTAGGACTACTATTGAGAGCATTTGTGCACTTGCAGCCCATCATGGTTGGAATGTACATGAGATGGACATTAAAATAGCCTTTCTAAATGGTGACTTGCATGAAGAAGTGCATGCTTTTTCAGCCCCATGGCTTTGTTCAAAAAGGGCATGAAAACTAAGTGTGCAGGTTAAAGAAGGCATATATGGTTAAAAGCAAGCACCACGTCCTTGGTATGAGAAGATACATGTATATCTGATTGCACATGGTTTTGAGAACAGTCCAACTGAAAGCATATTGTCTATGTTGATGACATGCTACTCATTGGTCCTATTGAGAAGCATATTGCTGATTTTAAGGCTGATTTGCATGCCTCATTTAAGAAGTCTAATTTGGGGCCTTTGCATCATTATTTGCGCATTCGGTTTATGCACGTTGATGGTGAAATGGCTTTGTGTAAAACAAAAAATACTGACACATTATTGCAATGTTTTGGCCTTGAAG
>CM035427.1:45876171-45946171 GCA_020310875.1 Ceratopteris richardii
ACATTCTCGTATGAAGCTATATTCAAATTCTGTCACCCTTTAATTTGCTTTCAACCATGCCTTGTATGATATACATATGTGTAGCGCTCATATAAGTCGGGATCACTGTTGGGATCACCTGTTGGGGTTCATATACACATGCTCACATAATTGCATAGATGCATGAAGTCACGGAGAGCTCCGTCTTCTGTATGTTCGCAAAGCCAAATGCTCGCTGCATATATAGGCGGGGCTTTAGTGATCTCCATAATATGGGATTATATGTCCCATCAAGCACTTCACGTTCAAAGACCTGCAACGAAACTCTTTTTCAAAAACGAAAAAGGAGCTCATTATACTCCCACCTACCACGTGCACTAGCAGTATTAAAGTCTTGCAATCTTATAACCTTGTGAGGCATTTTTCTGTTCTAGGAAAATGTTGTTCCCATGCATTTATCAATGGGCTATTGCTTATTTCCGTAATATCTCATGAGAGATTACTGCCATAGAATTTGTGCCTCCGTAAAAGTATTGATGTCTATGTTCAATTTTGTGAGGTGTGAATTCAAATTTTGTACTTAATTGTAGATTGCTAAGGTGAACCCATGAGGTTCTAACACTATTTGAGTCTTTTATTGTCCCATCCACTTTGATCAAACCTCTTTGAGCTTTAATTTGGAAGGAATTCAGCCTCTCTTTACCTTATGGGACGACACAGTTTACTCTATTTATATTTGAAGCGAGGAATCAAATAAATAGCGCATTGTTGCTTGGAGGAGGATTTTACCCTTGTACTTTCAAAAGAATGGAGCCACTAATTGAGTCAGATTAGATGAAGCAATTGGAAATCAAATGGAGTATGGATCTTCTCCAAGAAAAAGGATGGACAAAGCTATTATAGGGCTAAGTTTTTCCTTTAAAACATGAAGTTTGATTGCCCTTGTTTCCATATATTTGCATGTATACATAATTTAAGGACAATAGAGGACCTATTGATTATTTAGTCCCAGTATACATGCAAAGGAAAGGTATTTTACGCTTTCAAGAGGCAAACTGCCTCATAAGAAGGGAATTCAAAGCATCTTGAGCACTGACATGCATTTATGCATTAAAAAGAAATATTGTTTGTGCATTTTGTCTTGAAAAGAGGTAGTTTCAATGCAAAAATTTTAACTTTTCCTTGGTGCACATAGCAAGTCTTCTTTTTCTTAGAAATGTTCCAAATGCATGATAATACATCCATTCGCATGAGGGTGCTTGAAAAGGAAACACATGTTTGTGCATAAAATAGAAGCATATAAGCATGGAATGCATGAATGCTCAGCATAATAGAAGCATCAGGTTGCTTGGATTTTGTATGTCTACATGTATTTGCATGTAGATATATGTATGAACTTTAGGATTCACTTCTTATATTCTTACATAATGAAAATAATTAAGTGAAAGAATAGCACTAGAAAGTTTAACTAGAGTAAGTACTTTAGGAAAAAGGAAATTTAAGGTATTTGCAAAAATTATGTCAGCTAAATTTTTGCGAGTAATATACTAGAGATTCCTTCCTAAACTGACATCCATGCTTAATGTAAAATTATAAGTTTAAGTAATGAGTATATCTTGCTCATCAATGAAATAAACCTAAGGAGAAATTCCCTTACCAAGTCAATGGCCAGGAAGAAATGAAATGAGTAGCACCCGAACACATCTAAGTTCTTAAGTAACTTAAAAAAAATCTTGAGTTCCAATATTTCAATACAAACATTAGCCTCAAGCAATGTACACATGAATATATCTAATCTCCTCAATAACTTAGTTTTTGAAGCAAAGATTTCTTTGACATGATCAAATAGCATGAAGACATAATATTACAGAAGCTGGCATACTCAATGCTAACTCTACCTATACCAGATACATATAGATGGTTCTAAAAAAGACTTTGATGAGATATTTTAAGCAGATGACAAGTGAATAGATTGAATGTCATCATAACAAAGATGATATCTCAAGAAAGTTTTTTGTGGCACAGTCTTACACTATTTCAAAGAACCTGCCATAATACTCAAAGTATAAGACATACTTAGAGATAGTTAATTGAAAAGGTTCTAAAAGAGTTCTTCATGACATATCCTAAATATGATGACACTCTAAGTCACTTTAAATCAAAGCTAGGTGTGGGTTATGGATCGGTTCAAAAAAAAACTTTTTACTTGGTATGTCTGTCAATCTTCTCTTTGACATCGTGTTTTTGTGCTTAACCATTGCATTTTGCCTACAATGTTTATTTCCTTTCTTGTTGGATGCCTAATAAAGCTCATATCAATAAGATTATTGGCCTTTTCATAAGGTTCCTTTGGGGGGGGGGGAGTTTTTTACATAATAAATCCCTAAAGTTGAATGGAAAATATTTCTTTTACCTAAAAAGAGGGGGGCTTAGGATCCTTTGTCTTGTAAAAATGTCCTCTAACTTGTGTGTTAATGGATAGCTAAGGCTTTGTATTCTTAGGAGAGTTGGATCTATTAACAAAAACGAATGCTCACAGATTTAGGTTGGCTGATTACAAGCTTGGAATAATCATTCTGTTTGAGATCTTATTGCTTCCCCCACTCCTTCCTCCCACTGGCTCTAGCATGTGTTGTAGGATGTGGAATGTTTGGATGAATTTCAAAAAGTATAATTTCCTAGATAGAGTTTCTTCGATGTTTTTGAATTTTTTCCTACAGGAAAGCCTATGGACTGGCTCACTAACTCTTTGAAATAATGGACATGTTGCAATCAGAGAACATAAATGTTATAAGGTTGGTTTCAGGACGTGGAAAAATCTCACTAACAATGGTGAGATTCTATCTGAAGAGCAAATTATGGGTACTAATGCCTCTTATGGTTGTGTGCAGGTCCTGCTCAAGCGTAGGAAAATGCTAGTGCATAGGGCTGACATTTCTCTGAGGAGGAGGAACATCTTTCTATCTGATATTGCATAGGACATGATGCTGAAGTATAAGAGAAAAGAGGGTCTATTTTACACATCCTCCCTAAGCTCAACAATAAATGGAAAGTCCATTGGAAGCCTGAAGAATGGTGTCACAGATTCCTCTGTATTTGGAGTTTGCCTTATAACATAAAACACTCTGTTTTGCTATGGCTTATCCTGCACAATGCAGTGTGGTGTGGCAACAAAGACAAGAAATACAATATTAATACTAGTATGTAAATTTTGTCACAAAGTGGAGGACGTCCCCCATCTCTTTCTCAATTGATGGCATGCTCAAACCTATTAGTAGGCCCGTCATCCCTGTGTCTAAAGAACAATATTAAGATTAGCTACAAAGTGATTATTCTTGGCTATTGTAGCAAATTTGAGTTTGTTCTGTGAGTAATATGGAGAGATCACATCCTTTGGCACATCTAGAGGAGCACGAATGAATCTTCTTTCAACAAGAGGGTTTCTAGATATTTTTTTGTCTCCTACTACAAGGGCCTCAATAGAATTGGGCAACAATGTATAGCCCCTATGTCTACTGGCCTGTGTTGGTCTGTTTGTGCATGTATGTTCATGCATGTGTGTTAGTGCATGTTATGTATGCATGTGTATTTGTGCATGTATGATCATGCATTTGTGTTAGTGCATGTTATGCATGTATGTGTGTTTGTGCATGTTAGTATGGATGTGATATATGTTAGCATATGTAGTATGTATGTATATGTATGTTAAAGGGTATGAAGCCTATGTATGTATATGAATTATAAGACGTATGCTTAATTAATATATGAATGAATGTTTGAGGCATGTACAAGTTTATATTGCATGAGTGATTAGTGTTCATGTGTGCATGAATAGTTATGTATATTATAATGTGTATAATAAAATAAATGTGTGTACTTATGATATATGTATTAGAAAAGTTAATTAACTTATATTAACCTGAGTTTTCAATATGTTAAGTTTAATGAGTGTTTAGTATTATATGAAAGCATACTTATGGTTCTCATGTTAAGTTTTAGATGCTATTTTGCGGCTTTTGTTGATGATGGATTGATGAACTAAAGAGTGGAAAAGGAAATTATATTAAGCTAGAATTTTGTGGTTTAGTTTTGTATAGGTCATGTTAATTTTCAGATGATATGCAGCCTCTGTTGAAGACGAACTGAAGAACTAGAGAGTGGAAAAGAGATCTTACTTAGCTAGAATTCTATTGTTTAGTGTGTGTAGGATACCATTCATATAAACAATTTATATAATATTAATCTATTTGAATTTATCTTATATGTGTAACAAAGCTTCATCTAGTAGTACTTCTTTACCTCAATCTTTGTTTGCAATACTTTTTTCTAGTCCATTAGAAGTTAATGATACACAAATTGAAGAATTAGTTAAGGATAAAATTGTAGAGGAAACTTTGCATTCAATAGAGATTATTCGTAGAATGTCTAGAGTATTACCTTTAATTTCCATTGTTCTACCTAGTTTTGAAAAATAGTGAAAATCTATTCCCTCCATCCGTAGCTAGAAGTACTAATAATTCTAAATAGATTCAACCGTAACAGAAATTATAAAAGATAAAGTAACTAGTGAAGAGTTAATCCTTCCATCCTATATAGACGCAGTCAATAGATATAGAAATGCTTTGCCTTATGGTCCTTATTTAAAAATACTTGTTTTGCATAGACACCCTGTGTGCGCTGTTAGTGAGATGATTGAATTGATCCACCAATCGTCAGGAATCCATGTCAGATTTGAACCTGACGTGAACAACGGCACAGCAGGACAGGTATATTTTCTTTTCCTTCTTGCATATGCACTAGTTTTCTTTAGGTTACATGGTTGCAACATCTGTGCTGATTCATCTTGTAGAGGTAGAATTCTCAAACCTTATAATTCCCTGGGTGTTGAGGGATGAGCTTATGCTTTGAGCCCTCCATGGGAATAGGCAAGTAGATTAGCTTCATCTCGCCACCCTTACCATCAAGTACTTGAAGAATTACATTTGCACACAAATCACTTAGTTTCTTTGTATTAAGCATTTTCGTACTCAACAAATGTATACTTGAAATTATCACATGCACTCTAGCTTCTTCATCAACTGTGAGATATATTTTCTAGACTTGAACATGTTTGTTACTATTTAAGTAGGACTTTAAGAGAACTTAAAGTATTAGGATTTGTTAGATTAGTACGACTTTAGTTTGAAAATTCAAAATAATTTTCATTTAAAGTTAGTATCTATTTTACAAGAACTATTTAAAGGATTGAAAATTTAGTAAGAATGGAACCAAACAATTTAACTAGCTTAGTAAGAGAGGAAAGAGAAAGGTACAAGAAGAAACTAAAGATTTTATTAAAAAACTTAAGTCTAGTTCTTTTTCAAGATATGAAATTCTTATTTTCAATGAAACTATTTGACGCGCTTTTTATTATTTTTTCTTTATAAGAATTTTCCATGATAAATATACTGTGAGTTTTTTATACCAAAATAATGATGATAATTATAAAACATTTATGATGATGAATATGATTAATAATATGATTTTCTTTACCAGTATTATGATGGCAAAATATGATGATGATGTGATGATAAGTTTGCTGAAAATGATGAGTCTGAAGCTATTTAACTTGTAGTTTTAAGTTTATGATTATCAATAAGAATTTTGTTGGAGAGAGAGAGACAAAGAGAGAGAGAGAATAGAATGTCTTATTCTTTTTCCTATTTTATTTTAATTTTTATTATTCTTTTTATTACTCTTACTTTTTCCCTCCCTGCAGCCACCGACAGACCCGACCAGCGATGTAGAAGAGAGAGAGATAGAGAGAAAAGAGAGAGAAAGAGAGATTTTGTATTTTTCTTTATATTTTATTCATTTTTTTATTATTACTCTTTTTTATTCTCCTTCCTTTCCCTCCCTCCAGCCGACGGCGACCCACATAGAAGAGAGAGAGAGAAACAGAGAAAGAGAGAGAGAGAGAGAAAGAAGAGAGAGAGAGAGAGAGAGAGAGAGAGAGAGAGAGAGAGAGAGAGAGAGAAGAGACAAGGGTTTTTTATATTTATTTTCTTTTATTTTTTTGTTTTATTTCAAGATTTTATTATATATTCTATGTTCTACGAATTCATATTATATATGTTTTATTTTCTTAAATTAATAAATATGATTAATAAATGTATATTATGAATGAAAATGATTTATTTATTTATGAATATATATGATTTATGTATAAGAATTTATGTATGTGTGTGAATGTATATGTATTTATATATGCATGTGAATATATATGTTTTAATATATGTATGTGCAAGTATGTACTTATGTCTGTACGTTTTAATTAGTTTATTTTTATGTACTAAGTGTTAATTTTTGAGATGCATATGCATTAAGTATGAGATGAATGATATGAATGAATAATGAATTTATTAAGAAATGGAGGTGTGAAGGGTATGTGTGTGTGTTTATTTAATTAAATGGATTTCATATATATAATTTGAATTCGTTAATGTTTTTTACGAGTTTCAGGTTACCAAAAGGAGGATCTATTTAGCCATTATCCTTATCTTTCTCAAATATTTCATCATGTTTATCCAATTTCGCCTTATCCAATCATTTATCCTATCTAAGCATAACTTTTCATTACCTTCTGTATCCATTAGTCAAGCTTCACCAATCCTTACTTGCTAGCTTAGGACAGAAACTTATTAGAAATGCATTAGATTTAATGAATGTTTGTACCCATGTTAGTAAATGTTACATATTTTATGTATGCATAGTTAATGCATGTATGTTAAATGTTAGTGCATGTACCCATGATAAATGTTAGTGCATGTACCCATGATAAATGTTAGTGCATGTACCCATGATAAATGTTAGTGCATGTACCCATGATAAATATTAGGCATGTTAGTAAATATTAGTGCATGTACCCATGATAAACTTGTTAGTAAATATTAGGCATGTTAGTTAATGTATGCATGTTAGATGTTGGGAACTGTATGTAAAAGTTAGGAATGTTAGTGCATATTAGATGTTAGATAGTGCATAGATGTTAGATGTTAGTACATGCATATGTTAATGCATGTTAGATGTTAATGCATGTTAGTTAATGTATGTATGTTAGATGTTAGGTAGTGCATGTAAGTGTGTGCATGTTATGTATGCATGTAGGTTTGTGCATGTATGTTCATGAATGTGTGTTAGTGCATATTCTGCATGAATGTAAGTTAGTGCATATATGTTCATGCATGTGTGTTTGTGTTGTATGTTCATGCATGTGTGTTAGTGCATGTTATGTATGCATGTGTGTTTGTGCATGTATGTTCATGCATGTGTGTTAGTGCATGTTATGCATGTATGTGTGTTAGTGCATGTTAGTATGCATGTGATATATGTTAGCATATGTAGTATGTATGTATATGTATGTTAAAGTGTATGAAGCCTATGTATGTATATGAATTATAAGATGTATGCTTAATTAATATATGAATGAATGTTTGAGGGATGTACAAGATTATATTGCATGAGTGATTAGTGTTCATGTGTGCATGAATGAGTTGTGTATATTATAATGTGTATATTAATATAAATGTATGTACTTATGATATATATGTATTAGAAAAGTTAATTAACTTATATTAACCTGAGTTTTTAATATGTTAGGTTTAATGAGTGTTTAGTATTTTATGAAAGCATACTTATGGTTCTCATGTTAATTTTCAGATGCTATTTTGTGGCTTCTGTTGATGACGGATTGATGAACAGAAAGAGTAGAAAGGAAATTATATTAAGCTAGAATTCTGGATTTTAGTTTTGTATTGGTCATGTTAATTTTTAGATGATATGCAGGCTCTGCTGAAGACAAACTGAAGAACTGGAGAGTGGAAAAGAAATATTACTTAGCTGGAATTCTATTGTTTAGTTTGTGTAGGATATCATTCATATAAATAGTTTATATAATATTAGTCTATTTTCATTTTATCTTATATGTGTGATGAAGCTTCATCTAGTAGTACTTCTTTACCTCCATCTTTGTTTGAAATACTTTGTCCTAGTCCATTAGAAGTTAATGATACACAAATTGAAGAGTTAGTTAAGGATAAAATTCTAGAGGAAACTTTGCATTCAATAGAGTTTGATCGTAGACTGTGTAGAGTATGTTCTAGGTAGTTTTGAGAATAGTGAAAATCTGTTCCTTCCATCGGTAGCTAGAAGTACTGATAATTCTCAAAGAGATTCAAACCTAACAAAAATTATAAAAGATAAAGTAACTAGTGAAGAGTTATTCCTTCCATCCTATATAGATGTAGTCAATAGATATAGAAATGCTTTGCCTTATAGTCCTTAGTTAAAAATACTTGTTCTGCATAACACGTTGTGTGCGCCGTTAGCAAGATGATTGGATTGATCCTCCAATCATCACGAATCGTTGCCACATCGCTGCATATATAGGCAGGGCTTTAGTGATTTCCATACTATGTGGGATTATATGTCCCATCAAGCACTTCACGTTCAAAGACGTGCAACAAAACTCTTTTTCAAAAATGAGCAAGGAGCTCATTCTAATCCCAACCTACCCACGTGCACATAGCAATATTAAAGTTTTTCAATTCTTAACCTTGTGATGCATTTTTCTATTTTCTAGGAAAATTTTGTTCCCATGCATTTATCGAATGGGTATTGCTTGTTGCCGTAATATCTCATGAGAGATTAGTGCCATAGAATTTGTGCCTCCGTAAAAGTATTGATGTTGATGTTCAATTTGCTGAGGTGTGACTTCAAATTTTGTACTTAATTGTAGATTGCTAAGGTGAACCCATGACGTTCTAACACTCTTTCAATATATTTTTGTACCATTAACTTTGATCAAACCTCTTTGAGGTTTAATTTGGAAGAAATTTAGCCTCTCTTTACCTTATGGGAGGACACAATTTACTCTATTTACATTGAAGTGAGCAATCAAATAAATAGCGCATTATTGCTAGAGGAGGATTTCACACTTGTACTTTCAAAAGATTGGAGCTACTAATTGAGTGAGATTGGATGAAGAAATTGGAAATCAAATTAGAAAAAATCTTTCTAATTGGTATCCTATCAATCTTCTCTTTTACATCCTGTTTTTGTGCTTAACCATTACATTTTGCCTACTGTTGTTTATTTCCTTTCTTGTTGGATGCCTAATAAAGCTCATATCAATCAGATTATTGTCCTTTCATAAAGTTCCTTTTGGGGGGGGAGGGTGTTTTACATAATGAAATCCCTAAAGTTGCTTTGAAAATATGTTGTTTACCTAAAAAAGAACGGGGGGCTTGGGATCCTTTTGTTGGAAATAGACGTCTGTGGAAGCAAGCGAACAGCACAGAAAGAAGAAGAAGCTTGGAGCACAAACACACAATACTGAATGTATTACTAGTGAATGTACAAAGATAAGTAGACCATTAGGGCAATAGGCGTATATACAAGCCGGGGGAAAAAAACCTCCTAAAGAGGGAAAAAAAGTGCCCCGGTGGTCCTAGAGTGTTCACACACATCACTACCTAAATATATCAACAAATCCCCCCTGGGAGTGATGCGGTGAACAAGGAGCTGGCACTCATGTATAAGGAAGTGCCAAGTTATGTGGAAATCACTCCAGAAAAGGAAGTAAGCCCAAAGCTTTGCGGAAAGCTTCAAACTTCTCCCTAGGCAGAGCCTTCGTGAAAAGGTCTGCAATGTTCTCCTGCGTGGGCACATATGCCAAGCTGATCTCCCCAGCAGAGAACCTCTCCCTGACATAGTGATAATGCACCTCAATGTGCTTAGTGCGAGCATGGAACACATGGTTCCTCCCAACTGCCAATGCGCTTTGACTGTCAATGAAGATGGTGGTGGCAGAAGACTGGCCAACACCCAAATCAGCCATAAGGCGTCTGAGCCACACACACTCAACAGTCGCTGTGAAAGCTGCCCTATATTCAGCCTCACAATTGGAAGTGGCCACAGTAGGCTGCTTCTTGCTCAACCAAGATATACATGAGGTACCAAGCATGAAGCAAAAAACCACTGGTGGACACACGAGTGTCATAGCAACCAGCCTAATCTGAGTCAGAAAGAGGATGCAAATCTGGCCGTAGTGATCCCCCCTTAGGAAACAACCCAAGTAGCCTAGTACCACTCAAGTAGCGAAAGATGTGCTTAACCGCTTTCCAATGCGTGACTCTTGGGCAATGCATAAACGTGGTCATCTGTGAGACAGCAAACTGAATATTTGGCCGAGTAATGCATAACAAAATCAAGCATCCAACAGCGTGCTGATAGAGAACAACATCAATGCATCTCCAGCATCATGAAGACTCAATCGTAAACCTGTCTCCATAGGAGTGGCAATAGGCTTACAGTCTTCAAGGCCAAAACGCTGCAGTAATGTGTCAATATATTTCGTTTGACACAAAGCCATTCCACCATCAACGTGCATAAACTGAATGCCCAAATAGTGATGCAAATGCCCCAAATCAGACATCTCAAATGAGGCATGCAAATCAGCCTTAAAATCAGCAATATGTGTCTCAATAGGACCAGTGAGGAGCATGTCATCAACATAGACAACAATGATCAGAAGCACATCATTAGCACGTTTAACATATAAGGTGCTTACAGTTGGACTATTCTCAAAACCATGTGCAATCAGATATACATGTATCTTCTCATACCAAGCAAGTGGTGCTTGCTTTAAACCATATAATGCCTTCTTTAACCTGCAAACCTAGTTTTCATGCCCTTTCTGCACAAAGCCACGGGGCTGAAAAACATACACTTCTTCATGCAAGTCACCATTCAGAAATGTTGTTTTAATGTCCAACTGATGTACATTCCAACCATGATGGGCTGCAAGTGCACAAATGCTCTGAACAGTAGTCATACAACATGTAGGTGCAAAGGTCTCATCAAAATCAATGCCTCTTTCCTGTGCATAACCCTTTGCAACAAGCCTAGCCTTATACCTGTTAACTGTACCATCAGGTTTACGCTTCAGCTTATATACCCACTTAGTGCCAATGGCCTTCTTGCCAGGAGGCAAGTCACATAAAGAACATGTATCATTCTTCATTATAGCATCATATTTAGATTGCATAGCAGACATCCAATGTTCTGAATTTTGTGCTTCATCAAAAGAAACAGGCTCATTCTCATCACAGAGACTAGATGTAGCCATAGCCTAGCAATCTGATGCAAAGGAGGCACTATGAGAGCCTGAACGAGTACGATATGACAAAGGTGCATCTAATTTGCTGTCACGCAAAGTCTGCACCAGCCATTTTGGCATAGTTTTTTGCCTACTCAATATCAGCTCTCTCATCAACAAGTGCATCATGTAAATCTGTATCAGAAATGGAATGATCTGCATCATCATATGAAACCTGCAAAGGCTGAGAAGCTGCCTCATTAGGACCATCACTAGCCTGTCCACCTGTAAAAAGAGGCATCAATGTATCAAACATGTCTTTGGAGCTAACAAATGTCTCCTTAGTACATGAAAGCAATGGGTGAATAGCATCTTCCACAAAGACAACATCACGGCTAACCAGAATGCGTTTAGTCTGTGGATGATACAGACGATAGCCTTTACTTTCAGAACTGTACCCAACAAAAGTACATTTTACTGCCTTATCACCCAATTTTCTGCGATGTTATTCAGGCACTAATGCATATGCTAAACAATCAAAAACATGCAAATGAGCAACAGATGGCTTGCACTCATGCCAAGCCTCATATGGAGTGATAGACTGCAACGCTTTAGTGGGGACACCTGTTCAGTACATATGCTGCATACATAACAGCCTCAAGCCAAAAACTATGAGGTAAAGCCTGACTTTTGACCATAAACCTCGCCATCTCCATGAGAGACCTGTTCTTCCGTTCAGCAACTCCATTCTGTTGAGGTGTATACGGCACTGTACACTGGTGTTTTATCCCACGTTCAGCCAGAAATGCATTGAAATCTGAAGACATATATTCCCCCCCTCGATCAGAACGGAGGGTGCCCATTTTACATGCTGACAAATTTTCAGCCAAAACCAAAAACTGTTTGAAGCACATGAACACTTCGGACTTTGCCTTGAGTGAATATACCCATGCATTCTTGGAAAAATCATCAATGAAAGTCACGAAGTAAAGTCAATTTCCAAAAGAGGGTGTCTGCATAGGACCACAAACATCATTATGTACAAGCTGCAATTTCTGCGTCGCCCAAACTGAACCATCTTTTGGAAAGGAAGAATGCTTCATTTTGCCCAAAATACAGACTTCACAAACATGTTTTCCAGGGTCCTCAAGTTTGGGCAAAGAGGACACCATTTCAGATTTTTGCAGGCATAACAAACTAGCAAAATTCAGATGACCAAAGCGTGCATGCCAAAGCTTTGCATCTGACATAGCCTGAGAATCATGAACTGCACATGCCGAATCATTCACAGATCTTTCATAGTCTATGAGCTTATACAACCCACGACATAAAATGCCAGAAGCAAAAATCACATCGGCATTTGAGAGATCATGGACTGTACACCTGTCATCAATGAATTTCACAACCAAGCCAATCTTGGCTAATGCAGAAACTGATAACAGATTCTTTTTGATCCCTGGCACAAATAAAGCATCTGACAAAGTGAAAGAACTACCATTAGCAGTAGTCAGAATGATCTTACCAACTCCCATGACAGGATAAGGAGTTATTGGTGCATGTGACAGTATTCCTTGTAGGGGCAGGCTCGAGTGAAGAGAAGAAACTGCGCTGCGAGCTAATATGTTTGGTCGCCCCACTGTCAAAGTACCAAACATCTAAGTCTACTGCAGACATGCACTGATCATGAGAAGATGGGTCAAAACTGCAGACAATAGTAAACGCCCATTCTTCTTCCTGCACAAGATTTGCAGACTTTGTTTTTGGTGTAGAGGCCTCTTCAACAACCATTCCAGCCTCTTTCTTCTTTGCCTCTTTAGCAGCTAGTTTTGGACAGTTCTTTATAATATGAACATTTCCTTTATAGTACTTGCAGAACAATTTCTGCTTTTCTGATTTCTTCTCATCTTTATCCTGGTTCTTCGATTGTGCAGCATTTGCAGATTTTTGCTTACTAGTAGAAGAGCTCCATTTTCCTTTGCTCTTCTGACTAGCCACGAAAGCTTGATTTGCAACATGCATAATGGACCTGTTCTGCCTGGACTGATCTTCCTGCAACAGAACAGAGACAAATTCCTCAAATGACAAGGCATTCAGATTGCCTTTCATCATCAACCGAGGAGTAGAGGCAAAACTCTGATATGAATCAGGAAGACCATTCAGAACGGTCTGCACAAGTGAGCAATCTGGTATAACCTCATCAGCAGAAATCAATTGTTCCTTCAGGTCTTTGATCTTTGTAAGAAAATTGTCCATAGAATCACCTTCATTCATGTGCTCACTCTCCAACTGTTTTCGGAGGTAAGCAGCACGAGCCTCATTCCTAGCCTGGTACAAAGTGGTAAGTGTATCCCAAGCATCCTTTGCTGTTCTGCAAGAGCGAATGTGAGGAATAATGGCACGTTTGACAGAAAAAGCTATCAATGCATGTGCCTGGGCATCTCTGCCATCCCAACGAATCTGCTCTGCAGTAGGTGCAACAGAAACAACAGCACAAATAGGAATTTGTGGAATATCATCTTCGATACCATCTTCATCAACTCCAGCACCTCCAGCGCCTGTATTTGTAGTACCTGTAGTCGCAGGTGTAACACGACATCTTTCAACACCCTGCACAATGTTCCACAATCCTTTTGCAACCAGTACATATCACATCATGTAAGCCCATAATGGGTACTTGGTACCGTCCAACTTATCCTCAACAGCCAACATACGAAATACATCACTGCTTTCAGCCATGGCCGATGACTAAAATACCTTGATGCAGGAAATTGACTGTATTTCAGAAAGTTGAACGGAACTGCCCAGACGAGTTCTGCTAGACCTGTAGCAGACTTCAAGATGCTTAAACTTGCAAACAGAAACTCGTATATACCTTTGGCACAAAAGGACAAAATAGCCTGCACAAGCGCTGCGATAGTGCGTTCGGAGGCTCACCAAATTTCGTGCGAATTTGAGACTGCAAACGGAGGAGTGTCGACGGCACCCTAGAAGAAGCGACGACCTGCTCTGATACCAATTGTTGGAGATAGACGTCTGCAGAAGCACACGAACAACACAAGAAAGAAGAAGAAGCTTGGAGCACAAACACACAATACCGAATGTATTACTAGAGAATGTACAAAGATAAGTAGCCCATTAGGGTAATAGGCATATATACAAGCCGGGGGAAAAAAACCTCCTTAAGAGGGAAAAAAGTGCCCCGGCGGTCCTAGAGTTTTCACACATATCACTACCTAAATATATCAAACACCTTTCTCCTATAAAAATATCCTCTAACTTGTCTGTTAAATGGATAGCTAAGGCTTTGGATTCTCAGGACTATTGGGCTCTATTAACAAAAAGGAATGTTCACGGATTTAGGTTGGTTGATTACAAAGCTTGGAATAATCATTCTATTTGGGATATGATTACTTCCCCCCACTCCTTCGTCCCCGCTGGCTCCAGCATGTGTTGTAGGATGTGGATTTTTTCGACGAATGTCAAAAAGTATGTTCGCCCAGATAATATTTTCTTCAATTTTCTTAACTTTTTCCTAAAGGAAAGCTTGTGGACTCGCTCGCTGTCTCTTTGGAATAATGGACATGTTGGGATCAGAGAACATAAATGTTATAAGTTTGGTTCCTCCTCAAGCATAGGAAAATGCTGGCAGACAGGGCTGACATTTCTCTAATGAGGAGGAACATCTTGCTGTCTCATATTGCACAGGACATGCTGTTGAAGTATAAGAAGAAAAGAGGGTCCATTTTATAGATCCTCCCTAAGCTCAAAAATAAATGGAAAGTCAATTGGAAGCGTGAAGAATGGTGTCACGAATTCCTCTGCATTTGGAATTTTCCTTATAACATAAAACACTCTGTTTTGCTCTGGCTTATCCTCTGTTTTGAGACGTATATCATTCATGGAGAGTCTAAGACCATTTTGACATGTATATTATTCATGGAGAGTCTAAGCCCAGGAGATGGCGACGAAAGTGACATTTTGGAATGAAACACTCTTCATCTGTACTAATGGTTTCATACAACCTACAAAATCTGCGCACTACATGTCATAGATCAAGAAAATACTATGAGTGGAAGCAATGAGCACTGAGCAGTATCGATAGCTCTCATTTTTATTGTCTATCATGATTATCATAAAATGTTATATAACCTTTCTGGAAGGATTTTTATAGATTTATTTGCATATGCAAAAATAAAATAGATGTTTTGAGATTAAAAAAAAATATGACAGAGAGTAAATAACCTCTCTCAAAGGATTTTTTATAAATTTCTTCACATATGCAAAAATATAAAAGTGGTTTTGAGATAATGAAAAAAATATGATACCCACTATATGATGAGATAATATGATAATAAAGTGGTTTTAACATGTCATATGGCTGAAATTTGTTGGCGTGCACACATTAAAAGAAAAAAACATGAACCACCTTTGGAACTTCCCAAAACATATTTATACATATGCAAGAACGTTTTACCGAACTTTTCTATGCGCGAATAGGTCAAGAGAAATCAGAAAACAATCATCAACTAACGAGGATTATTAACATAAAATATCATACGTAGTACAGTTTTTTTTCAAATAGCGTGGCAAGGACACGAGTCAAGTAAATCCCCTACAGTTAATTACTTTAATGAAATAAAAATTGAGGAGTTTCCTCTCATAACCCAAATTACAGAGCAAATTCAACAGATCAAATTCTTTCAAACAATATGAAGACATGCTGAGAAAATGCATCAACTCATGAAATTGCCACCGTCCTCTATGTGATAAGAATAAACTTATTTCAAGTGAGAAAAATTCAGTCCTTCTTGCCACCATTTCTTTGATCGAATCATTACAATATAGTAATTTGTAAAAGATGTTCATAGCAAACCTTATGTAATTAATGTCTTCACAGTCACCTAGAAGTCCGAAAGGAAATAAACGTTGTACATGTGCACATTTCACGTACAGGAAAACCTAGTTTATCTCCTACAAACTAAAATTCTAACATGCATGATCGATGCACATATGATAAAAAATGTACTTACTAAAGTACTCCTTAATATGTAACATTATGCAGTTCAACTATTTATGTGGAAATATTGTCTTTGACTCTCCAGCCCCCCATGCCTATGGACTTAATTTGCTTTTCTAAGAAAAATGATCACCTAAGGTGATTCATGCAAACTACTTCCCAATGAAAAATTAGGAGTGGAAACGGATATGAGCTCATGAGATGAGTATTCATGAACATGGGTAGGATGGAAAATGCTATTTCTACCTTTCCATAGAACTAATACTGCCGTTATCTTTGTACATTCTAGTGATAATACATTCAGTATTGTGTCTTATGCTCCAAGTTTCTTTTTCTTCCTTGTGTTGTTTGCATGCTTCCACATACATCTAACTCCAACATTTGGTATCACAGCAAGTCCCCGCTTCATCTAGGACATTGCCGACCCCTCTCCAGTTCCAATCGTAGAATTGCACAAATTCTGGCGATCTGAGCTCGTTTCGCCCTCCAAAGGCACTATCACAGTGCTTGTGCAGGCTATTTTTTCTATTTTTTGTCCTCTTTGCCCAAACTTGAGGCACCTGGTAAACATGTATGTGAAGGTTGTATTTTGGGTAAAATGTAGCATTCCTCATTTCCAAAAGATGGTCTAGTTCGGGATACTAAAAAATTTCAGCTTTATCATTGCAATGTCTATGGTCCCATGCAGACACCTTCTTTTGGAAATTTTGGTTGAAAATTTGTTAGCATGTAAAACGGGCAACCTCCCTTCTGATCAAGGGGGGGAATATATCTCTTCTAACTTTAATGCATTTCAGGCTAAACATGGTATGAAACACTAGTGTACAATGCTGCATACACCTCAACACACTAGAGTTGCTGAATGGAAGAACAAGTCACTCATGGAGATGGCGAGATGTATGGTGTAGAGTGAGCCTTTACCACATACTTTCTAGCTTGAGGTTGTCATGTTTGCAGCATATGTACTTAACAGATGTCCCACTAAAGTAGTGCACTCTATCACTCCATATGAGGCTTGGTATGATGGCAAGCCATCTGTTGCTCATCTACGTGTTTTTGGTTGTTTGGCATATGCATTAGTGCCTGAACAACATTGTAAAAAATTGGATGATAAAGCAGTAAAATGTATTTTTGTTGGGTAAAATTATGAAAGTAAAGGCTATCGGTTGTATCATTCACAAACTAAATGCATTTTGGTTAGCAGTGATGGTATCTTTGTGGAAGATGCTATTCAGCCATTGCTTTCATGTACTAAGGAGACATTTGTTAGCTCCTAAGACATGTATGATACTTTGTTACCTCTTTTTACAGATGGACAATCTAGTGCTGTTCCTAATGAAGCAACTTCTCAGCCTTTGTAGATTTCATGTGATGATGTAGATCATCCATTTCTGATGTAGATTTACATGATGCACTTATTGAGAGAGCTGATATTCAGGAGGCAAAAACTATGCCAAAATGGCTAGTGCAGACCTTGCATGATAGCAAATTACATGCACCTTTGTCATATCGTACTCGTTTAGGCTCTCATAGTGCCTTCTTGCATCAAATTGTTATGCTATGGCTACATCTAGTCTCTGTACTCAGCCTGTTTCGTTTGATGAAGCACAAAATTCTGATAATTGGATGGTTGCTATGCAATCTGAATATGATGCTATAATGAAGAATGGTACTTGTTCTTGTGTGACTTGCCTCTTGGCAAGAAGTCCATTGGCACTAAGTGGGTTTACAAGATGAAGCATGAGCTGGATGAAACAGTTGACAGGTATAAGGCTAGGCTTGTTGCAAAGGGTTATGCATAGGAAAGAGGCATTGATTTTGATAAGACCTTTGCACCTACATATCATATGACTAGTGTTCGGAGCATTTGTGCACTTGCAGCCCATCATGCAATTGCATGAAGAAGTGCATGCTTTTCAGCCCCATGGCTTTGTGCAAAAAGAGCATGAAAACTAGGTGTGCAAGTTAAAGAAGGCATTATATGGTTTAAAGCAAGCACCACATCCTTGTATGAGAAGATACATGTATATCTTATTGCACAAGGTTTTGAGAACAGTCCAACTCAAAGCACCTTATATGTTAACCGTGCTAATGATGTGCTTCTCATCATTGTTGTCTATATTGAAGACATGCTACTCATTGGTCCTATTGAGAAGCATATTTCTGATTTTAAGGCTAATTTGCATGCCTCATTTGAGATGTCTACTTTGGGGAATTTGCATCATTATTTGCGCATTCAGTTTATGCACGTTAATGGTGGAATGGCTTTGTGTAAAATGAAATATATTGACAAATTATTGCAATGTTTTGGCTTTGAAGACTGTAAACCTATTGCCACTCCTATGCAGACCGGTTTATGATTGAGTCTTCATGATGGTGGAGATGCATTTGATGTTGTTCTCTATCAACAGGCTGTTGGATGCCTAATTTACTTATGCATTACTCGGCCAGATATTTAGTTTGTTGTCTCAAAGATGAGCAGGTTTATGCATTGCCTAGGTGTTAAGCATTAGCAGGTGGTTAAGCGCATCTTTCACCACTTGAGTGGTACCCGGCTACTTGGGCTGTTTTATCCCAATGGGGGATCACTACCATGAGATTTGCATGCTTTTCTTGACTTTGATTGGGTTGATTACTATGACACTTGACTGTCCACTAGTGGTTTTTGCTTCATGCTTGGTATCTCATGTATATCTTGGTTGAGCAAGAAGCAGCCTACTGTGGCCACTTCCAGTTGTCAGGCTGAGTATAGGGCAGCTTTCACAGCTACTGTTGAGTGTGTGTAGCTCAGATGCCTTATGGCTAATTTGGATGTTGGTCACTGTCCTGCCACACCATCTTCACTAACAGTCACAATGCATTGGAAGTTTCGAGGAACCCTCTCTTCCATGCTTGGACTAAGCACATTGAGGTGCATTACCATTATGTCAGGGAGAGGTTCTCTACTAGGGAGATTATCGTGACATATGTGCCCACGTAGGAGAACATTGAAAATTTTTTCATGAAGGCACTACCTAGGGAGAAGTTTGAAGCTTTCCACAAAGCTTTGGGCTTACTTCCTTTTGTGGAGTGATTTCCACATAGCTTGGCATTCCTTATACATGAGTGCCAACTCCTTGTTCACCATATCACTCCTTGGGGGTATTTGTTGATATATTTAGGTAGTGATATGTGTCAACACCCTAGGATCGCCAGGGCACTTTTTTCCTTCTTTAGGAGGTTTTCTTCCCTCGCTTGTATATATGCCTATTTCCCTAATGACCTACTTATGTCTGTACATTCTAGTGGTAATACATTCAGTATTGTGTGTTGTGCTCCAAGCTTCTTCTTCTTCCTTGTGCTGTTTGGGTGCTTCCGCAGACATCTAACTCCAACATTTCAAGCACATGATTTTATGCAAAAAGGATATCAAAACAAAGTTTGCAAGCTAAGCTTGTCATGAAAAGATATGTTCCTTCTTGATTGTAGATGCTTTTGGGAATAGTCAAACTGAAGCACTTTATATGTTAAACATGTAGATAGTGTACCTTGGATCATTCTTGTGTATGTTGATGAGATGCTTCTAACAACTGTATTGAGAAGAATATTGCTGAATTTAAGGCTGATTTGCATGCCTATTTTGAGATCTCAAATTTGGGGCGTTCACATCATTTATTAGGCATTTATTTTATGCATGTCTCTAGGGCAAATAGCTTTGTGGTCAAATGAAAATATTGACACATTATTGCACCATCTTAGCCTCTAAGATGGCAAACCTATTGCCACTGCTATGGAAAAAAGTTAATCGTTGAGTTTTTGTGGTGGTCAAGATGCATTTCATATTTTTCTCTACCAATAGGCTAGTAGATTCTTAATTTCATTATGCTAAGTCAATGTGATATTCAATTCATTTCTCAAATGAGTAGGTTTATGCATTGCTCAGGTGTCAAACATTGGCAAGCAGTTAAGTGCATCCTTGGCTACTTGAGTGGTACGCGTGTACTTGGAAGTTTTATCCCAAGGGGGTATCATTACAGCTAGATTTATATGCTTTTTCTAACTTTGTTTAGGATATTTATTATGAAACTTGTGTGTCCACTAGCAATTTCTCTTCATTCTTTGTAGCTCATGCATATCATCACTGACCAAGAAGTAGGCTATTATGGCGACTTCTAGTTTGCGGTTGACTATAGGCCAAATTCAACAAAGAACATTGAGTGTGTGTGGCTCAGATGCCTTTGGGCTGATTTGGGTGGTCTCTACCACCACCATCTTCAATGACAGTAAGAATTCATTGGAAAATGTGAGGAGCCCTATGTTCCATGCTCACACAAAGCACATTGAGGTGCAATATCATTATGTGAGGGAGAGGTTCTCTACTAGAGAGATCAGTTCAGCATATTTACCTAGACAAGATAACATTGCAGACCTTTTTCAAAAAGGCTATACTTTGGGAGAAGTCTGAAGCTCTCAGCAACGCAGTGGGCTTACCCCATTTTCCGTATTGATCTCTTTGCAGATAGCTTGGCACTTGCTTATAGATGAGTGCAAGCTTCTTGTTTACCACATCACTTCTAGGAGGGATTTATTGATAACCACCAGTCCAATGAGCCGGAGTTTGAAGGTCCTATGAGAAGATTACAACAAATATAAGCCTAAGGAATATGTCTTGGATTATCACTAATATTGTTGCAGTTACCTACATTATGGAGGTGTCATTATGCATCATTTTATGAAATATTATTACATGAAAATGTAGAAGGAGGGTAAGACCATAACGATTTATATCTTTTCAATCTCTGCTTCAGAGATTGATCCACAACCCTTTAAGTTGTATTGTCCTTATATCGTGACTTTGGGAGATTCCTAATAGACATAACCTCGAAGACTCGAACATTCTCGTCTAAAGCTGTCTTCCAATTTATTCATCGTTTGTTTTGAACCATGGCTTGTATTAATCTACATATTTATAGCGCTCATATAAGTCGGGATCACCAATTGTGGTTTTCACGAGGTTTGAATGGATGACAAAATCTATGATCCTTCTCCCCCATTTTGAGTCCCCGTTTGCCAGAATCTTTTTCCCTTTTCCCTCTATCTCCAATGTCTAATTCATAAACTCAGTTTGCCCATATTCATAATTCACTTCGCGTACATCTTGCTTTGATTGCGATCGATAATTGCGTTCTCAACTACACATTCTCACGTGCGTGTGTTTGAATGAAACTTTATATATAATATACCAATGTACTTTGGTTCGAAAATATTCTCACGTCGAAAACGTCCGTGGACTTTGGTTTGGATGTCTCGAGGACTGGGCTCTAAATGAGGTGCCGAGGATTGCGACGCCTGTCAAGGGCTGTTCAATACCGAATGTGCATTGGCCGCAGCTCTATGAGAGTCTCTCTGTCCACTTCCTGAAAGTGTCTCTGTGACTGTTAGAAACCTTGTACCGACTTCCGCCAAGCTTGGTAAATCTAATCCTTGCTTTGTACCGACTTCGGGCAAGCTTGCTAACTCTTAATTCTTATATTTGTGTGATAAGAAGGAAGTAAAACTGATCGCTCTTTATAGCGATCCTCCATAGAGGATTCCACTTCTTCAAATGAATTAGCTCAGAGCTTCTTGTGAATTGCCGGATTCAACTCCAAGGACGAGAATATGTGCATGCTATTGTTGATTCTTATGAGCAAAGTTACCCATCACAAAGTAAACGTGGTACCTAATAGTTTCTGAGATAATCTGTCAACTGTAGTACGTAGAAATCTTATAACGAACTATCATCAGAAGC
The DNA here is from genome assembly GCA_020310875.1 of Ceratopteris richardii. Taxonomy (NCBI): domain Eukaryota; kingdom Viridiplantae; phylum Streptophyta; class Polypodiopsida; order Polypodiales; family Pteridaceae; genus Ceratopteris; species Ceratopteris richardii. Next base: position 45,898,075 of record CM035427.1, read on the forward strand.
GAGCTGGACAAGGACGAAGGGAAGACCCAAAAGCAACTGAAGGAACACAAACAATTGGCTCTCGGGCTGCACCGTCCTGGAGAACAAAGTAGCGGAGTCATATGATACGTCACACAAGGCAGTCGGAACCCATCTTCGTACGACACAACATACGTTGTAGACCAGCAATTGAGATTTATTGTTCTAAGTTTTATCAAACGTAAGAAATTCAATTGGGAACGAGTATCTTACACCGAGAATATCCGAACTCAGTATGCTCTCAGAGCCACCTTCAAAGGACAAATGCGAGCGTTGTCTGCTGTGAAAGTGCTCTCCCATCTCTACTTAATGTACACCGCGAAATAAATGCATCCATATGCTATGATATGCATTGCGTAATCAATATACTTTGAAGCACGCCCATCAGAAACTATTTTCATGAAGTTTTCCATTAGTTCGCCATCAGAAGTTTAAACTTGATGAAACTCAATTTTGAGACGTACATCATTCATGGAGAGTCTAAGACCATTTTGACATGTATATAATTCATGGAGAGTCTAAGCCCAGGAATATTATATAACAACGATGGAGAGTCTAAGCCCAGGAATATTATATAACCGGATGAAACTCAATTTTGAGACGTATATCATTCATGGAGAGTCTAAGACCATTTTGACATGTATATTATTCATGGAGAGTCTAAGCCCAGGAGATGGCGACGAAAGTGACATTTTGGAATGAAACACTCTTAATCTGTACTAATGGTTTCATAATTATTGTCTATCATGATTATCATAAAATGTTATATAACCTTTCTGGAAGGATTTTTATAGATTTATTTGCATATGCAAAAATAAAATAGATGTTTTGAAATTAAAAAAAAATATGACAGAGAGTAAATAACCTCTCTCAAAGGATTTCTTATAAATTTCTTCACATATGCAAAAATATAAAAGTGGTTTTGAGATAATAAAGAATATGATACCCACTATATGATGAGATAATATGATAATAAAGTGGTTTTAACATGTCATATGGCTGAAATTTGTTGGCGTGCACACATTAAAAGAAAAAAACATGAACCACCTTTGGAACTTCCCAAAACATATTTATACATATGCAAGAACGTATTACCGAACTTTTCTATGCGCGAATAGGTCAAGAGAAATCAGAAAACAATCATCAACTAACGAGGATTATTAACATAAAATCTCATACATAGTACAGTTTTTGGTGTAGAGGCCTCTGCAACAACCATTCCAGCCTCTTTCTTCTTTGCCTCTTTAGCAGCTAGTTTTGGACAGTTCTTTATAATATGATCATTTCCTTTACAGTACTTGCAGAACAATTTCTGCTTTTCTGATTTCTTCTCATCTTTATCCTGGTTCTTCGATTGTGCAGCATTTGCAGATTTTTTCTTACTAGTAGAAGAGCTCCATTTTCCTTTGCTCTTCTGACTAGCCAGGAAAGCTTCATTTGCAACATGCATAATGGACCTGTTCTGCCTGGACTGATCTTCCTGCAACAGAACAGAGACAAATTCCTCAAATGACAAGGCATACAGATTGCCTTTCATCATCAACCGAGGAGTAGAGGCAAAACTCTGATATGAATCAGGAAGACCATTCAGAACGGTTTGCACAAGTGAGCTATCTGGTATAACCTCATCAGCAGAAATGAATTGTTCCTTCAGGTCTTTGATCTTTGTAAGAAAACTGTCCATAGAATCACCTTCATTCATGTGCTCACTCTCCAACTGTTTTCGGAGGTAAGCAACACGAGCCTCATTCCTAGCCTGGTACAAAGTGGTAAGTGTATCCCAAGCATCCTTTGCTATTCTGCAAGAGCGAATGTGAGGAATAATGGCACGTTTGACAAAAAAAGCTATCAATGCATGTGCCTGGGCATCTCTGATATCCCAACGAATCTGCTCTGCAGTAGGTGCAACAGAAACAACAACACAAATAGGAATTTGTGGAATATCATCTTCGATACCATCTTCATCAGCTCCAGCACCTCCAGCACCTGTATTTGTAGTACCTGTAGTCGCAGGTGTAACACGACATCTTTCAACACCCTGCACAATGTTCCACAATCCTTTTGCAACCAGTACATGTCACATCATGTAAGCCCATAATGGGTACTTGGTACCGTCCAACTTATCGTCAGCAGCCAACATACGAAATACATCACTGCTTTCAGCCATGGCCGATGACTAAAATACCTTGATGCAGGAAATTGACTGTATTTCAAAAAGTTGAACGGAACTGCCTAGACGAGTTCTGCTAGACCTGTAGCAGACTTCAAGATGCTTAAACTTGCAAACAGAAACTCGTATATACCTTTGGCACAAAAGGACAAAATAGCCTGCACAAGCGCTGCGATAGTGCGTTCGGAGGCTCACCAAATTTCGTGCGAATTTGAGACTGCAAACGGAGGAGTGTCGACGGCACCTTAGAAGAAGCGACGACCTGCTCTGATACCAATTGTTGGAGATAGACGTCTGCGGAAGCATGCGAACAACACAAGAAAGAAGAAGAAGCTTGGAGCACAAACACACAATACCGAATGTATTACTAGAGAATGTACAAAGATAAGTAGCCCATTAGGGTAATAGGCATATATACAAGGGGGGGGGGGAAAAAACCTCCTTAAGAGGGAAAAAAGTGCCCCGGCGGTCCTAGAGTCTTCACACATATCACTACCTAAATATATCAACACCTTTCTCCTATAAAAATGTGCTCTAACTTGTCTGTTAAATGGATAGCTAAGGCTTTGGATTCTCAGGACTATTGGGCTCTATTAACAAAAAGGAATGTTCACGGATTTAGGTTGGTTGATTACAAACCTTGGAATAATCATTCTATTTGGGATATGATTACTTCCCCCCACTCCTTCGTCCCCGCTGGCTCCAGCATGTGTTGTAGGATGTGGATTTTTTCGACGAATGTCAAAAAGTATGTTCGCCGAGATAATATTTTCTTCAATTTTCTTAACTTTTTCCTAAAGGAAAGCTTGTGGACTCGCTCGCTGTCTCTTTGGAATAATGGACATGTTGGGATCAGAGAACATAAATGTTATAAGTTTGGTTCCTCCTCAAGCATAGGAAAATGCTAGCAGACAGGGCTGACATTTCTCTAATGAGGAGGAACATCTTGCTGTCTCATATTGCACAGGACATGCTGTTGAAGTATAAGAAGAAAAGGGGGTCCATTTTATAGATCCTCCCTAAGCTCAAAAATAAATGGAAAGTCAATTGGAAGCGTGAAGAATGGTGTCACAAATTCCTCTGCATTTGGAATTTTCCTTATAACATAAAACACTCTGTTTTGCTCTGGCTTATCCTCTGTTTTGAGACGTATATCATTCATGGAGAGTCTAAGACCATTTTGACATGTATATTATTCATGGAGAGTCTATGCCCAGGAGATGGCGACGAAAGTGACATTTTGGAATGAAACACTCTTCATCTGTACTAATGGTTTCATACAACCTACAAAATCTGCGCACTACATGTCATAGATCAGGAAAATACTATGAGTGGAAGCAATGAGCACTGAGCAGTATCGATAGCTCTCATTTTTATTGTCTATCATGATTATCATAAAATGTTATATAACCTTTCTGGAAGGATTTTTATAGATTTATTTGCATATGCAAAAATAAAATAGATGTTTTGAGATTAAAAAAAAATATGACAGAGAGTAAATAACCTCTCTCAAAGGATTTTTTATAAATTTCTTCACATATGCAAAAATATAAAAGTGGTTTTGAGATAATAAAAAATATGATACCCACTATATGATGAGATAATATGATAATAAAGTGGTTTTAACATGTCATATGGCTGAAATTTGTTGGCGTGCACACATTAAAAGAAAAAAACATGAACCACCTTTGGAACTTCCCAAAACATATTTATACATATGCAAGAACGTTTTACCGAACTTTTCTATGCGCGAATAGGTCAAGAGAAATCAGAAAACAATCATCAACTAACGAGGATTATTAACATAAAATCTCATACGTAGTACAGTTTTTTTTCAAATAGCGTGGCAAGGACACGAGTCAAGTAAATCCCCTACAGTTGATTACTTTAATGAAATAAAAATTGAGGAGTTTCCTCTCATAACCCAAATTACAGAGCAAATTCAACAGATCAAATTCTTTCAAACAATATGAAGACATTCTGAGAAAATGCATCAACTCATGAAATTGCCACCGTCCTCTATGTGATAAGAATAAACTTATTTCAAGTCAGAAAAATTCAGTCCTTCTTGCCACCATTTCTTTGATCGAATCATTACAATATAGTAATTTGTAAAAGATGTTCATAGCAAACCTTATGTAATTAATGTCTTCACAGTCACCTAGAAGTCCGAAAGGAAATAAACGTTGTACATGTGCACATTTCACGTACAGGAAAACCTAGTTTATCTCCTACAAACTAAAATTCTAACATGCATGATCGATGCACATATCATAAAAAATGTACTTACTAAAGTACTCCTTAATATGTAACATTATGCAGTTCAACTATTTATGTGGAAATATTGTCTTTGACTCTCCAGCCCCCCATGCCTATGGAATTAATTTGCTTCTCTAAGAAAAATGGTCACCTAAGGTGATTCATGCAAACTACTTCCCAATGAAAAATTAGGAGTGGAAACGGATATGAGCTCATGAGATGAGTATTCATGAACATGGGTAGGATGGAAAATGCTATTTCTACCTTTCCATAGAACTAATACTGCCGGGTCATTTCTATGACTCACTTGTCAAGAAGAAACGTCTCTATAATCATCAGAGTCTGACATTTCTTTGTATTAAAAAATTCAAAATGATTTCAAAAATTATGATTTATGACTTAGATATAGTACACCTGGATCTCTTATAGCCAACTACTAACCTGCAACTAGTCAAAGGTACGTTACATTTTATCTCCAATTATTGTACCTATCGATGAGGACAACCAAAACTCCTTCAGAAAAGCTATAAGTAGGCAACAAGAGTTTCCATTTCCGTTGAATATAATCATGATCAATGCCCTCATTAATAGGGCATTTTCAAGCATTGCAAGCATTTCGTGTCATTCCCACCTCCATCATAGATATATTGATGTTTTCCTAATATCGTTAACTTTTTGGATGCTACTAGTGATAATATGCAACCTCTACATATAAAACCTTCAAAGAAAAAGCATCTGTGAATGGGAAAATATCTGTTTTTGATATCTTTAATGATCGAACATGCAGCGTTTATGACTTTTATATCATCGCTTTTCTAATTGTACTTCTAGTTGTGCCGCATCTTCATCTTTTGCCTTCGTTATTATTTTTTATTTTTTGTGAGTATTAAGTATCTTGTTGCCCCTTTCGAGGATGAGTCTTGAATACAGTAGGAGATTGCACAGATCGCTGCCGCCCATTTTTATACTAAGCAAATTCTGAGTGTATCTTCTTTGTACCTCTTGCACATATTCCATACGAAAGGGTTCTTGGCTCGCCTATCATGAAAGTAACTCGGAACCCATCACAGCGATGGGAACCTTTATCTCCTTATTTTTGGAATTTCAGCGTCTATATAATTTCTAAACTTTAGTACTAAAGAACTAGACTTACATCATGGATATTGTGCTTAATGATCACTAATATTGTATAAGAACGTTACAACAAATCTATGTCTAAGGGATATGTGCTTAATGATCACTAATATTGTTGCAGCCACTTACATCATGGAGGTGTCATTATGCCTCATTCAACGAAATACTGTTCCAAGAATATGTGGAAGCAGGGTTAGACCATACGAATTTTACACTTTTCAATCTGTGCTTCGTAGATTGATCCAGAAACACTTGAGTCGTATTCCTAAAAAATCTATGCAATCATGTACAATCAACAAAACCTTGTAGACTCTAACATTCTCGTATAAAGCTATATTCAAATTCTGCCACCCTTTAATTTGCTTTTAACCATGCCTTGTATGAATCTACATATGTGTAGCGCACATATAAGTCGGGATCACCAGTTGGGGTTCTCGAAAAACTATCTTCCCTAGGATTGAATTGATGAAAAAATGTCAGATCCGCCTCCCCCTCTCTCTTTTCCCTTTAGCCAGCATGTTCTTCCGTCTTTCGTCTATCCAAAATATTTTCTTCTTTTTCCTCTATCCCATTTTTCCTTTTCGAAAGGCTTCCTTTACTGTATGTCCCTCATGGCCGTGACTCGACTTCTTCAAATGAATGAGGTCAGAGCTGGTCACGGAGCAGACAATGTAGGGCAAGCTTGTTGTAAAGTCCACGAATCAACTCGAAGGAGGAGGATATCGTTATGCTATTGTTAATTCTTATGAGCAAAGTTATCCGTCGGAAAATAAGCCTGATAGTATGTAGTATACAAGTATTTGTTAGATGCTTTGTCAACGGTAGTGCGGCGGACTCTATCCATTCAAATCTTATAACGAAATTGAGATGCGCCGACAACGGTAGTGCGGCGGACTCTATCCATTCAAATCTTACAACGAAATTGAGATGCGCCGACAAGGTCAGTTACACCGTGCAGTTGAAACGGAATGTCGATATAGACAAACGAATGACCTTGGAGCTGCAGCGTCGTGGATAATAAAGTAGAGGAGCCTTCATGCCAGAAACACGTAGATGAGCAACACGTAGATGAACAAGAGATGGCTTGCCATCATGCCAAGCCTCATATGGAGTGATAGCCTGCACTTCTTTAGTGGGACACCTGTTAAGTACATATGCTGCAAACATGGCAGCCTCAAGTCAAAAACTATGTGGTAAAGTATGAGTCTACACCATACACCTTGCCATCTCCATGAGTGACCTGTTCTTCCATTCAGCAACTCCAGTCTGTTGAGGTGTATGCAGCACTGTAGACTAATGTTTTATCCCATGTTTAGCCAGAAATGCATTAAAGTTAGAAGACATATATTCCCCCCCTCGATCAGAAGGGAGGCTGCCTATTTTACATGCTAACAAATTTTCAACCAAAATTTCCAAAAGAAGGTGTCTGCATAGGACCATAGACATTGCAATGATCAAACTACAATTTCCGAGTATCCCGAACTGAACCATCTTTTGGAAATGAGGAATGCTACATTTTACCCAAAAGATAGCCTTCACATACATGTTTACCGGGTGCCTTAAGTTTGAGCAAAGAAGACAAAAAATTGAAAAAATAGCCTTCACAAGCACTGCGATACTGACCTTGGAGCTGCAGCGTCCTGGATAATAAAGTAAAGGAGCCTTCTTAAATAGATTCATATACACGTAACACCACAAAAAAGACGCATCCGTATGCTATGCTATGCATTGCATAACTATAATAGTTTGGAGCTCGCCCATCGGAAACCATTTCATGACGTTCTCCATTGATTCGCCGAAGCTCACCGTCTTTAGAGTCTGCGACATGACCATGGATGCCCTTCTGCAGATGAGAGACACTCCATGCGGATTTTCGGTCATGCATACATTAATGCGAATAGAAAAAGTTGCTCCGAAGCCATCATCAAGTACCATGATGCGATGTCTTCTCAATGGCGAAAGTACTTTAAGCCTGATCTAACTCAATTCTGAGATCATATGTATATCATTCATGGAGAGTCTACAAACTACAAAATCTGTGCAGGACGTGTGATAGCTCAGGAAGTTACTGTGAATCGAGGCAACTTCTTTCTGCCTACCTTGTATCAACTTCTTCAAATATTATATAAAATAGATGAAGAAAATATAAATAAAACTATATCAGTACAACCAAACAAGACACATGATATTCACTGGCATTTTCCTAATGTAGTTTCAACATGTGCGAAAAGACATTGCAAACGTATAATGAAATTCTCTCTCTCTCCATGAGGAAGACTGGCTGAAAGTGTACGTCATGATTGCAATTCTCTTTTTTAGCCCAGTTCTCTAAGAAGGAAAGGGATTCCAAAACATCCTTTATATAAAAATAATAGAAAAGATATTGACGAGGTGTACAATAAGAGTGTGGTAGAAAAGTTCCCATATATCCATAATTCTCATTTTTATTGTCTATAATGAAAATGTTAAATGTTATAGAAGCTTTCTGATAGGATTTTTATAGATTTATTTTCATATGCAAAAATACAATCGAGGTTTTGAGGTTATAAAGATTATGGTAAAAATAAATAACTGTACTTTTGTCTTTAGTCATACTTGAGCTTGCGAAATAATCTTAAGCATAATAATTTTGTGATGAAATATAGGAAGAACTAAACAACTTTATTCTATTCAGAAACCACATTCTATTTGATGCTGGCATATGACTAAAATTTATTGGTGTAAGATCAGAATTAGTTGCCTGTCACTCTTCTCCCAACCCTACTAGCCCTTTCCACATCTGTCTGTAGAATCCTCTCTAAGACCCCATACACGTTTTATATGGCCAGTATGAGAGGATGACATAACCTTAAATTCTTGTGCTAGGCGCCTTCGAGTTTTGTTCCTTGACCTATGTAGGGAAACCAATAGTAGGCCATCATGGCCTCTAGTTTATATTTGCATATGAAAAACGTTCTATAAAAATACTTCCAAAATTGTTGTATAACATTTGAATATTCTTATGATCGACAATAAATATGAGAACTATCGATATGCAGGAACGATTTCTACTACTCTCATATTGTAAATCTAGTGACTAGCTTTACTGTTAGTTTTATAAAAAAAAGGGTTCTTTTTTAACTCCCTTTCTTTCTCGAAGAAATAAGCGTATCTAAGGTACAATTTGACAAGGCTTTATAAGAATTGGACAAAAGTAAAGACACCCAATCATGAGTTACGCTTTTTGCCAGTCTTTCGCATCAAAAGAGACAAATGTTAGTTATAAGTTTGCAATGTATTTTCCGTCACCTTCAGAATGCATTAGAAAAATGCCATCGGGTATCATCTGCCTTGACCGATAAATAGTTGACACATGTACCGATAAACAGTTTCTGTATTTTTTTCATCGATGCTATATATAACTTCAAGAATAAGCATGGTTGACACATGGCGTTAACTGCTCGTTGCTTGGATTCATGCTATTTTCCTAATGTATCACGCGTACTACATATATTTTATAGGCTCTATGAAAGCATTATTACAGATCAGAAGTCGATCACTCGTAAATGTCACCTTCGTCGCCATCTCCTGGTCTTGGAATCTCCATGAATGATTAATATCTCAAAATCACGTTGCATCAGGCGTAAATTACTTTTGCATTTGGGAAAAAAAGGATCGGTTCGTGCTACCTGATGATGCCTTCGGAGCTACTCTCTCCATCGGCATTAATCTATGCATCACCCAAAGTGCGCATGGAGTTTTTCGCATGCGCAGATTGGGATCCATGGTCATGTCCCATTTTTTAAAGAAAGCGAACCAATCGAGAACTTCATGAAATGGTTTCTGATGCGCCTGATTCAATGTACATTTATTATGCAATGCATATCATAGCATACTGATGGTGCTTTTACGTGGCGTATATGGCGTATGCCAACGCGGTTTTTATCTGTATCATGTACTCTTTACGATAACGAAAGATGGTATACCACTTTCACAGCAGGCATGCGATCACTCTTAGATAGCAACGCTTTACCGATATCCGGTTCTCATATATCCTCTGAACGTGGGTCAGAGATACAAACTCATATATCCTCTGAACGTGGGTCAGAGATACAGACTCATATATCCGGTTCTCATATATCCTCTGAACGTGGGTCTGAGTCTTGAGATACATACTCAGTACGTGGTTACCAAGAAGACACTTCAATACATCATGGAAGGTACTGGTCAACTTCGTACGTTTGCTAAAACTTAGAACAATCAATCACGTGCGCTGTGTCGTACGAAGGTGGGTTCCGACTGCGTTATGTACGTACTCATCCGATCCCTGGCTGTATTCTGAATCTTGTCTTCTTTATTCTCCAAGACGGTGCAACCGGAGGGTCAATCCTTTGTCTATATCGTGGTGTGTGTCCCTCGAAGGTCTGCTTCAACTGCCGGGTGTAATGGAGGGCATTCCTTTTAGTCTTCCGTTCGTCGTTCTCCCGGCCGCTTTCGATTCCAACGAAGAAAGTAATAGCAGGAGAGTCATACAAATGACTTCCCAACAAAACATTACGAAAGAGAAAGAATATGCGCTCATGAGATGAGTATGTATTAACATGCGTAGGATGACAAACGCTACTTTATCCTTCCCATACAACTAAAAGTGCCTATGAATCATTTTTCTGGAGGAAACATCCCTATCATTCCTAGAATCATTTGTCTAGAGGAAAGATCCCTACCGTCCCTTCTGGACAATAGACATCTTGATTAAAAGTATCGATCTCCAAAACAGCATGTAAGCTAAAAGTCTTCCCTGCAATAGATGGTAAATAACCAGTACATAAAATTCTTCCGCTCTCTTCCATGAAGATACTAACTATATTATCTTCTTCATTCAATCTCCCAATTTTCATGATCCTTCTTGCTTAGTCTCTTGTATTATCCACATTGAAACTGACTGTTCTAGAGACCATCATTGATGCATTCATCTATACCGATCCCTACAACATACATGAGACCGGCGTTGTTGCATTTATCTATGATGATCCATGCAAGATACATCAATATTCCACAATAAGTAAGATAATTATAGTATTCAAATGAAGTTTAGCACAATGAAAACTTCGCACCAGTGAGATCATATTAGGTCTTCCTACTTCTGGGAAAGCACAACTTCTTTGGAAAATATCATCCTAGACACATTCAGCATTTGTGAACACTCTTATGTCTTTGTGTAAATCATAATCTAACACTAGTTGAGACAAGTTATTTTGAGAACAATCAATGAATACATATCAATAAAGAATCTATCAATTCTCTAACATGTTGAAAGTTTTAGTACTATTTACCAAAATAGCTCAAGATTTACTCCATGCTTTCTAAGAAACTATAAAGTAATATCTATCATGGAGTTCTCAAACAAAGTAATTTCCATTCACACATTTCTTTTAAGCAATCAATAATTTAGAGCAATCCATGTTGAAGTACTTAGGTATGCAAATACTTACAATTCATTATAAATAATCACATGAGGGCATTATCACTTATCAGAAGCATTTTCAATCCCATGAGAAATGCTATTTCACTACAACAGATCGATGGTATACAGAGTTTTTTATCGAGGAAAATGAACGCATCTTAATTTGTCACGATGCCGATGTAAAGGTCGGTTCGCATGTCGGTACCAAACAGTCGGTATATGCGCCGGTATATGCGTCGGTATAAGCGTCGGTATATGCGTCGATATGTGCATCGGTATATGCGTCGGTATATGTGTCAGTAATACCGACGTACATACCAAGGCTTCTGCTCGAGGTACCGTCTTCTGCTAGGTGTACCGACGGTTATTTCGATATCACTACTGGGAGTATCGTCGCGTATAGCGACGACCATACCTGCAAAATTTTTTTTGGGCAGATTGTTTTGTCTTTTGCTACAGCAACATTACCATGATGTTGCTTAACAAAAGACAATACACTCTGTCCAAAGAAAAACCGAGTACATGTGATGTGTACTCTAATGACAACGGAAATATGATTTCATGAAACAAAGTATTATTGCACACAAAAGAGATAATCAGAATGAACTATGAACCATGTACAAAAGAAGTTATATATTTCAATAATGAAGCATGTACAAGAGTGTGGCAAACCACTGTCATATATGACGCTTTTACAAAATGTGGCAAAGCAACGTATTGCCATATGAAAATCAAATACAAAATATTGGTCTTCCAATCCCATACACATGCAAAGAATGTTCCATATCAACAGTCTTGCAACAAAGAACATTAATGGAATGAGATAAATTCCCATGAAAATTACAAACAACAAGTAAAAACCAAGTTTATAAATTAATTACCTCATCGCAAATGCTCCCATGAAACTACCGCACCGCGTCCTTTCAAGTCTTGCAATAGTGTAGTCAACTTATGACTATATCCGTAAGACTCCTCCGTTTGTGTTGGAGGACGACCCATTGCCAGCTCTTGAAACAAATATAAAAAGATTAGAGAAACATACATGAGAAATTTAACACAAATAAATTCAATAAACGAAATGGTACTTACAAACTCATGACGCATCGTGTCATATTCGTCGCTACCCAAATGTGATGGTCCAATCATATCTAAACGTGTGGCTGTGGCATTTCGCTGCTGGCAATATCGATCAGGAGTCTACTGCTCCTCGTCACGAATCATGTCCCACTCCTCAGCAACTAACCGTACAGGCTTTCGTAAGCCTTCTCTGAATGCATCACGTGCCTCGGATCGTCGATGGGACATGACCTCACGTGCGGTGTGCACAATCCACTCTGAACTGACAATAGACTGTCCATCGGTTGGTCGGAACTCCTGGTAAATCGTTTGTGTGATATAATTCTTCCAATCTTTATCCTCTTCACTCCATTTCAGCATGATGGAGTATCCAAACTGGATGGAGCAAAGCTGTCGTATGCATGCACACATTGCTTTGCCATCCGCATCCATCACCGGAGCTCCATCTCGGATACTATACACCTTGGAGTCATCATGGTTATGAGGACCCCAAGGTGTACGTGGTGTTCCACGTAGTGTACTGCGTGGCGTACCTACATCTGAGGTACTCGTCCTAGGAGTAGAAGCGGGCGACACAAGGTCCGTCGCACTACGTCCGCATTACATTATCTGTAGACCTGCTCTTTGTATGCCATGACATTAACTCAGCTATAGATCTACATCTAAACATGTTCTTAATTTGTGGAATGATAGGAAAGTGGCCAAGAACCTTTGTGGGGATAGCTTTGCCTACAACGTCTTCTCTAAATCTATTTTCTTCACACTTTGGACATACGTGGAGAAGCTCATACTCATTCCGAAAGAGAATGCAATCATTCAGACAAGCATGAATTTAAATATAATCCATTCCAATGGAGTGTAAAAGTTTCTTCGCATTTCCATGTGTTGGAGGCATGTCATTGCCCTCTGGCAAAAATTGATCTTTAAGAAGCCTGTAAGAAGCAATTAAAATGATATTAGTAACTGAAGTTATTGTGATACAACAATGAAAGCCAATTTGTTCTCCACTTACTTGAACAATTCAGTGACACTACTATCTGACCATCCATAAATGGATTGCAGATTGAGCATCGTGAGTGAAGCATGTAGTACAGATATCTTTGCTCCATTGTAAAGTGGTAAACGAGCTAATCTTCGCATGTTTTCATATTCTTCATCAACTTCTGATCGTGGAATTTCTGTTGTGTCCATCTCGACACCTTCTTGACCATCATGATCTTCGTCCATCTCATAAAATGCTTCAAGCATCTCTTAAATATGTTCATTCTGTGTAATATTATTAGTGCTTGCTTGTACGTCTAAGTCCTTTTTTGCTCTCTTTTGTCCACGAGAGGTTACCGGTGCAATGTCGTTTGGGTCCATCTGCTCACCTAGAGGACCATGCGAATGATAACATAGGTTTTTCAGTCGACTCCTATCAAAGGATCCATGCTCTCTAACATGTGCAGTACAAATCCGTCGTTTCCGATAAATTTGATACTTCCACTGTGTGCAAGGACATGCCATTCTCTCTTCAGGATCCAAAGAAGCCATCTGCTATAATATGGACATTTTAGAACATTTGTTTTTTTATTAAACCTAAAAATCTAACTCTTAAAGACTTAAATCTGAAATACTAAACCTAAATACTTAAATACCTAAAAAAACTTAAAACCCTAATTTTAAAACCCTAATCTATATAGTTATCTTATTTTATCTATATATTTAAATTTTTTTTCTCTTAATTGAGTTATGTGTATGCCTAAACCCTAAAACCCTAATCCAAATGACCAAGACCTAATATATATATATATATATATATATATATATATATATATATATATATATATATATATATATATATATATATATATATATATATATATATATATATATATATATATATGTGTATATATATGTATATATGTATATATATGTGCATATAGATAGGTGTATAAGTATGTGTGTTTGTGTATTGTATATATATTCACTCTATTTAAAATGATTAAATTTAAATCTATTTTTATATATTTAATCATATAATTTCATTTATTTATTTAAAATACTAGTTCTTATCATATTTTATTATCTATATAATTATCCTACCTTATATATAATTTATATATTCAGATTTTTTCCTTACTTAATTCTAATTTTGTATATTTAATTATAAAGATTTAATTAAATTTTTCAAAACACTGGTTCTTTTATATTTATTTATCTATATAATTATCCTATTTTATATATATATTTATTTATATATTCAGATTTTTTTCATTACGTAATTGTATGTTTATATATTTAATTTTATATATTTAAGTATATATATTTAATTAAATTATTTAAAACACTAGATCTTTTTATTTTTATTTATTTATATAATTGTCTTATTATATATATATATTTATCTATATATTCAGATTTTTTCCTTATGTAATCGTATTTTTATATATTTAATTATATATATTTAATTAAATTATTTAAACACTATTTCTTTTTATATTTATTTATGTATATAATTATCTTATTTTATATATATATATATATATTTATTTATATATTCAGATTTTGTTCGTATGTAATCTTATTTTTATATATTTAATTATATATATTTATTTAAAAATCTAATCTTAAAATTCTAGATCTAAAATATGTGAATTTTTGTATGCATGTGTATCTACACGTATATATGTATTATATGTGTATGTGTATGTGTGTATATATGTTATGTAGGTGTTAAAACCCTAAAACCCTAATTTTAAAGATTTAAACTTAAATCTGAAATACTAAAACCTAAATACTTAACCACGAATAAGAATCTAAACCCCTAATCCTAAAACCCTAATCCTAAAACCCTAATCATATTATATATATATATAATTTATATATTCAAAATTTTTCCTTACTTAATTCTATTTTTATATATTTAATTATAGATATTTAATTTAAATTTTTTAAAACACTAGTTCCTTTTATATTTATTTATCTATATAATTATCCTATTTTTTATATATATTTATTTATATATTCAAATTTTTTCATTACGTAATTGTATGTTTATATATTTAATTTTATATATTTAAGTATATATATTTAATTAAATTATTTTAAACACTAATTCTTTTTATATTTATTTATTTATATAATTATCCTGTTATATATATATATTTATCTATATATTCAGATTTTTTCCTTATGTAATCGTATTTTTATATATTTAATTTTATATATTTAATTATATATATTTAATTAAATTATTTAAACACTAGTTCTTTTTATATTTATTTATGTATATAATTATCTTATTTTATATATATATATATTTATTTATATATTCAGATTTTTTTCGTATGTAATCGTATTTTTATATATTTAATTTTTTATATTTAATTATATATATTTAATTAAAACTCTAATCTTAAAATTCTAGATCTAAAATATGTGAATTTTTGTATGCATGTGTATCTACATGTATATATGTATTATATGTGTATGTGTATGTGTGTATATATGTTATGTAGGTGTTAAAACCCTAAAACCCTAATTTTAAAGATTTAAACTTAAGTTTGAAATACTAAAACCTAAATAATTAACCACCAATAAGAATCTAAACCCCTAATCCTAAAATCCTAATCATATTTCATATATATATATTTATTTATATATTCAGATTTTTTTCCTTATTTTTCTCTATATTTTTCCTTAATATAAATATAATTGAGTTATATGTATGTCTAAACCGTAAAACGTTAATCTTAAAGATCTAAACCTAAAATATGTCTATTTTTGTGTATATACATGTATATATGTATGATATGTGCATGTGTATGTGTGTATATATGTTATGTAGGTGTTAAAACCCTAAAACCCTAATCTTAAAGATTTAAATATAAAATATGTATATTTTTGTATGAATGTGTATCTAAATGTATGTATGTATTATATGTATATTTGTATGTGTGTATATGTGTTATGTAGGTGTTAAAACCCTAAAACGCTAATTTTAAAGATTTAGATTTAAATTTGAATACTAAAACCTAAATACTTAAACACCTATCAAAATCTAAACCCCTAATCCTAAAACCCTAATCATATTTTATATATATTTATTTATATATTCAGATTTTTTTCTTATTTTTCTCTATATTTTTTGTTTATATAAAAATAATTGAGTGATATGTATGTCTAAACCCTAAAACCCTAATCTTAGAGATCTAGACCTAAAATATGTATATTTCTGTATACATGTGTATATACATGTATATATGTATTATATGTGCATATGTATGTGTGTGCATATATGCTATGGAGGTGTTAAAACCCTAAAACCTTAATCTTAAAGATTTAAATCTAAAATATGTATATTTTTCTATGCATGTGTATCTATTGTATGTATGTATTATATGTATATGTGTGTTTGTGTACATATGTTATGTACGTATTAAAACCCTAAAACCCTAATCAGTAAAACTTAGACTTAAATCTGAAATACTAAAACCTAAATACTTAAACACCTATCAAAATCTAAACCCCTAATCCTTAAACCTTAATCATATTTTATTAATATTTTTATTTATATATTTAGATTTTTTTTCTTATTTTTCTCTATATTTTTTCTTAATATAAATATAATTGAGTGATATGTATGCCTAAACCCTAAAACCCTAATCTTAAATATCTAGACCTAAAATATGTATATTTCTATATACATGTGTATATACATGTATATATATATATATATATATATATATATATATATATATATATATATATATATATATATATATATATATATATATATATATATTATATGTGTATGTATGTGTAAATAGCGTAAAAACCCTAATCCTATTTTTATATATTTGATGTAAAAGAAACTTCAAAATAAAAATAGGATTATATGTGTGTATGTATGCATGTGTGTATATATGTGTGTGTATGTATGCATGTGTACATGTGTGCGTTGATGGAGAGTGTTAATCTCCAAAAGAATAAGCTATCCTTGGTATTAGACCACCTCTAGACCAAGAAGAACTTTAGACTCCACAGAATTTTGGAAATTCACTATTACATTACCAAGAAACTAATTAACTGTGAAGAAATCATTTCTCTGAAAAGTCTGCTGCAGATTAATCACTCATTGACTAATCAATCCTATAAAGTTTTTAATAAAACTTTGCACAATGATTCGCCTTAAGGTTGCGCAACGTCTCCAAGTTAAATTTCTCAAAATGATTGAGTATACTGTGAGAAAAGTGTGAAACACTTTACCTATGTCTCAAACAGCTTCTTTGCAATGGCGACCTTCACACCTGTAACTTCTTAACACTGGTTCTCCCAAAGTAAATCCCGTTTGATCAAGATCTTTTAGCCATAGATGGCTTATCTTTCAACTTAGATTTTAAGCCATCACTTGTGTAAAACTTTACACTGTGCACTAAGCAATGCTCGATTCTCTGAACATGAAATCTGTGCCAGTTTTTACGACTCTCAGAACATCTTCACATATGAATGTTCCTATGCAAAATTCTCTTAGCCTAATTACAATTAGACTCTCAAATTCTAGCCATAGATTGATTAACTATGGACTTAGATATGTTCAGAAGGATTTCACGAAAGATTAACTACAGAAGTAGGAAACATCAAAACATCGGGCGCAAGATTTTTCGATTACTCAGAAAAGTTACAACTACATTGAAGAGATAACTCTCCTAACTTTTCATATCTCCAATGACACTCTCAACATTTGATTTCTCTCTTCCTATTCTCTATTCTACATGCCGCGACTTTTTCAAAACATTTATAGGCAAATATGTACAAACGTATGACTAATCAAAAGTGTGAGTAACCTATATCTCAATTAATGTACATATGTGTACATAGCTTTGAGTTCCTGAGTATGTCCTTCCTTCAAACTTCTGATTTTGACTTCATTCCTTCATAAACCTTCAATTGATGATTGGCATGCACCAACAGCTCCCCCTCAATCATTAATTGAGGTTTTCCTCTATCTTCTTAATACCTGCCATATCCTTGAATCTTTGTAGCTTTGGTCCATCTAGACTTTTTGTCATCATATCTGCAAGTTGATCTTTTGTAGAAGTATGCATAACTTCAATTTCCTTATCAATGACCTTCTCTCTCAGAAAATGATACTGTATTTCAATATGTTTAGTTCTAGCATGAAACACAGGATTAGCTGCCAAGTATAGAGAACTCATATTGTCTCCACAAATAATAGGAGTATTTTGAATCACATCAAAAACCTTCATAAGTGTCTTTAGCCATATTACCTCCTTTGCAGCTTCCACCATACCTTTATATTCTGCTTCTGTAGATGACAAAGCAACTGTATGTTGCTTCTTAGAACACCATGAAATCAATTTGTCTCCTACATAGCACAAATATCCATGTGTTGATCTTCTATCATCCACATTACCTGCCCAATCTGCATCACTATATATCTTCACTCTTGTATCAGAAGTAAATCCATAGTACAATCCTTCTCTTAGTGTACCCTTGATGTACCTAAGTACTCTTTGTCCTGCAATCCAATGTTCCTTTCTAGGACAATGCATGAATTGTGAAAGCACACCAACTGCATATGACAAATCAGGCCTTGTTAATGTAGCATAAATCAAGCTGCCAACCAAACTTTGATAGAGCTTCATATCTCTGAATTCTTCTCCTCCAAATCTAGAAAATTTATGGTTCACTTCCAATGGTGTAGGTGCAACCCTACAATCTTCCATTTTAAATTTGGTTAGCAAATTTTTAAGATACCTTTCTTGGGTCACATATACTCTATGTTGAGTATATAAAATCTCCATTCCCAAGAAGAATGACAAGTTCCCCAAATCACTGATTTTGAACTCTTTCTCCATCTGTTCCTGTAAGTATTATGTCATCAACATAAATACAAACATAAATAAATCCATCTTCACTTGCTTTGACTAGCAAGCTACTATCTGCCTTTGATACTTGAAATCCAAGTTCCTTCAAGAACTTTACAAGCCTATAATTCCATGCCCTTGGGGCCTGCTTTAATCCATACAAAGCTCTCTTGAGCTTACACACATAATTTGGACTCACTTGATCTTTGAACCCATCTGGTTGCTCCATGTAAACTTCATCTGAAATGTAACCATTCAGAAAAGCATTTTTAACATCTAATTGAGATAACTTCCAACCTTTGCAAGCAGCAATTGCTATGAGAGTTCTGATGGTTGTCATTTTTGCCACAGGACTATAGGTCTCATCATAGTCCACTCCATATGTCTGTGCATACCCTTTCAGAACAAGTCTGGCTTTGTACCTAGACACACTTCCATCTGCAAATCTTTTTGTTTTATAAACCCACTTACATCCAATAATTTTCTGGCTATTAGGTTTAGGAACCAGATCCCAAGTCTGATTCTCTATCAATGCGTCACACTCCTCTTGCATGGCTTCTTCCCAATTTCTCTTTCCTTTGGCTTCATCATATGTAGATGGATCTTCATCTGCTTTTACCAAATAAGCATAATCTTTAATAGTCAAGAATGAGGTGTCATAACTATACCTTGTGGGTTGCCATTTATGCCTAGATGACCTCCTAACTTCTGCACTTTTTGAAGTCTCTGGTTCATCACATTCTGGATCAAACGTTGGCCTCTCTTTAACTTCAACCTGTACTTCATTATTCTCATTTTCATCGAGTAATTGAACCTTTGCTTTACCTTTCCTTTGATCCACTACTTCTTCAACATCTGCATGTATATTATTTTTACCTGCATACCAAGTACCTTGCTCATCAAATGTAACATCCTTGGATACAAGAAATTGCTTTGTGGATGGACTCCACAATCTGTATCCCATTTGCTTATCATCATAATCAATGAATACATACTTTTCTGCCTTAGGCTTCAACTTATGCCTCAATTGAGATGGCACATATGCATATGCCAAGCATCCAAATATTCTGCAATGATCCAAGGTAGGTCTCTTACCCCACCAAGCTTCATATGGTGTCATACCTTGCAAAGCTTTACAAGGCAATCTATTGACCAAATAAGTAGCTGTATTTACAGCCTCTGCCCACAGATAATTTGGGCAATTTTTCTCTTTCATCATGGACCTTGCAAATTCAACAAGTGTCCTGTTTCTTCTTTCTGCTACCCCATTTTGTTGAGGAGAGTACCTGCAAGTAACTTCTCTCTTTATACCTGCATTCCACAAGTAATCATTGAATTCATTTGAAAAATACTCTCCCCCTCCATCTGACCTTAGTCTCTTCAATTTTTGACCTGTAATTCTTTCTGCATATGCATGATAGTGTTTAAATGTATTAAACACTTCTGACTTTTCTTTAATTACATAAATTGTGATCCATCTGGTAGCATCATCAACATATATGACATAATATCTTGAACCATTTATACTAAAGTCCTTTGAAGGACCCCACACATCTGTATGCACCAACTCAAGTCTTTCTGAATACATAAATCCATGCTTGGAATAAGATTGTTTATGGGCCTTACCTAATTGACATGCCTCACATCTGTATGTCATGTGTTGTCGTGCAACATTAGGCAATCCAAGCACTGAACCATTATTAATCATATCTTTGATACCTCTTTCATTGAAGTGTCCAAGTCTTTTGTGCCAAAGATCCAATTCTGACACCTTTTGCTCTCCATATGTGAACATAGCATGTCCAACATTTCCTTGTACCTTCAATGTGAAAAGCCTCCCTTCCTTCTTTCCTGTAACAACCTGTTTATACCCTTGACTAGGGTCTTCAACATAGACTCCATCATTGGCGAACCTTACCTCATATCCTTTTTCCACAATTTGACCTACACTGATCAAATTCTTTGGAATTGTGGGAACATAAAGAACCTTACTCAGAAGAGTGCTCCCATCTTTAGCTTTGACTCAACCAATTGACTTTACCTTATGCTTTGTATTATCACCTGTCTGAACTGTATGGTTAATTGCATTATGATCTAGATCAGTCATCAAAGAAATATTTCCACTTAAATGATTACTACATCCTGAATCAATATAGAACACTCTCATATCCTCATGTGAGGTTTCACATGTTGCATTCATAATGAGAGTCGAATCCTCCTTCTGATCTGATGCATAGTTGTAGTAGGTGTTATTATAGGATTGATTTTGGAAGCTTCTTCCTCCACCTCTTCCAAAAGAATTCCTACCACCTCTACCTCTGAAGTTTCCTCTCTAAAATCTACCACCTCTTGCTCTTTGATTAAAGTTCTGATAATTACCATTGTTCTGATTATTGTGCCAACAATCATGAGATAAATGATTGGTCTTACCACATATCCAACAAGCTCTTGCATTATCTTTGTTGTTTCTGCCTCTTCCTCTACTTCTGCCATTTCCTTCTCCTCTTATAAAATTTGCTTGGTTTGAAGTACCTTCTTCTTCACCTGATTGTTGCTTTCCTTTGTTAGCTTTCTTCTTGTCTTTAGAGTACATTGCATGACCTGCACTCTTATCAACATCTTCTTTGATATCATTCTCAAAAGTTAGCATATGACCTAACAATTGATTCAAATCAGGAGTGAAGTGATCTAATGAAAGTTCTGTAGACAAGATAAAAGGCTTCCACTTCTCATCTCCTCTTAGCCCTGTGAGAATTTGTCTTACCAATTTATCTTCTTCAATATCTTCATCCATTGCACCTAAAGAAACTGCAGTGTCCTTCATCTTTGTCACATAATCAGAAATTGATTGTGAAGCCTTCTTCTTGAAAGTAGTAAATTATGCCCATAGTGAAGCCTTCCTTGATTTGGTTGTGTTTTGGAAATGCTCTTCCAAAGCATTCCAAATGTCACATGCACTTTCAAGTCCTCTAATATGAGGAAGCAAGTAGTCATTGACTGCTATGTAAATTATGCTTCTTGCTTGAGCATCCTTCTTCATCCAATTTTTCATGTCTGCAAGCTCCTCTCTAGTTGGAACACTAGAGTCTCTAAATTCTGGCTTTTCTTCCTCTCCTGTGATGTATCCCATCAGATCTTTGCTCATAAGATGAGCTTCCATCCTCATAGACCAAGCTGGATAGTTTTCTCTATCCAACTTTTCAATTTGGAGACTATCTCCCATCCTTGCTTCACCTGTAGTCTCAAAGCTTTAACCTTTACAAGAAATAAATGTACCTTAACTTCGAATGTTGTTTCTTCTGATCCTTTTGATAATCTTTGCGTGTCTCCCTTCAATCTTTCTTTACTCTTTATCCTTCTGAACCTTCGAGATGTAGAATCTGTATATCTACAGCAGTCGGAGTCTTCCTTTCCTTAATTTTGACACAACCTGCTCTGATACCACTGATGGAGAGTGTTAATCTCCAAAAGAATAAGCTATCCTTGGTATTAGACCACCTCTAGACCAAGAATAACTTTAGACTCCACAGAATTTTGGAAATTCACTATCACATTACCAAGAAACTAATTAACTGTGAAGAAATCATTTCTATGAAAAGTCTGCTGCAGATTAATCACTCATTGACTAATCAATCCTGTAAAGTTTTTAATAAAACTTTGCACAATGCTTCGCCTTAAGGTTGCGCAACTTCTCCAACTTAAATTTCTCAAAATGATTGAGTATACTGTGAGAAAAGTGTGAAACACTTTACCTATGTCTGAAACAGCTTCTTTGCAATGGCGACCTTCACACCTGTAACTTCTTAACACTGGTTCTCCCAAAGTAAATCCCGTTTGATCAAGATCTTTTAGCCATAGATGGCTTATCTTTCAACTTAGATTTTAAGCCCTCACTTGTGTAAAACTTTACACTGTGCACTGAGCAATGCTCAATTCTCTGAACATGAAATCTGCGCCAGTTTTTACGACTCTCAGAACATCTTCACATATGAATGTTCCTATGCAAAATTCTCTTAGCCTAATTACAATTAGACTCTCAAATTCTAGCCATAGATTGATTAACTATGGACTTAGATATGTTCAGAAGGATTTCACGAAAGATTAACTACAGAAGTAGGAAACATCAAAACATCGGGCGCAAGATTTTTCGATTACTCAGAAAAGTTACAACTACATTGAAGAGATAACTCTCCTAACTTTTCATATGTCCAATGACACTCTCAACATTTGATTTCTCTCTTCCTATTCTCTATTCTACATTCCCCGACTTTTTCAAAACATTTATAGCAAATATGTACAAACTTATGACTAATCAAAAGTGTGAGTAACCTATATCTGAAATAATGTACATATGTGTACATAGCTTTGAGTTCATGAGTATGTCCTTCCTTCAAACTTCTGATTTTGACTTCATTCCTTCATAAACCTTCAATTGATGATTGGCATGCACCAACATGCGTGTGTATGTATGCATGTGTATACATGTGTGTGTATGTGTATCTGTGTGTATGTATGCATGCATGTGTGTGCATGTGTGTGTACGTGTGTATGTATGCATGCATGTGTGTGTATGTGTATGCATGTGTATACATGTGTGTGTATGTGTATGTGTGTGTATGTATACATGCATGTGTGTATATATGTGTGTGTGAATGTATATGTGTGTATATATGTATGTGTGTATATGTGTGTATGTATGTGTATGTATGCATATGTGTATATATGTGTGTGTATGTATGTGTGTATGCATGTGTGTGTATGTATGCATCTGTGTATATGTGTATATGTGTGTATGCATGCATGTGTGTATATGTTTGTGTATATGTTTGTGTATATATGCATGCATGTATGTATATGTGTATGTATGTGTGTGTGTATGTGTATGTATGCATGTGTATATATTTGTGTGTATGTATGTGTGTATGCATGTGTGTATGTATGCATGTGTCTAAATTTATATTTGTGTGTATGCATGCATGTGTGTATGTGTGTGTGTATGTAACCATGCATGTGTGTATAGGTGTGTGTATGTAAGCATGCATATGTGTACATGTATGTGTGTATGTATGCATGTGTGTACATGTATGTGTGTATATGTGTGTGTGTATGTGTATGTATGCATATATGTATATATGTGTGTGTATGTATGTGTGTATGCATGTATGTGTATGTATGCATGTGTATAAATTTATATGTGTGTGTATGCATGCATGTGTGTATATGTGTGTGTGTATGTAAGCATGCATGTGTGTATACGTGTGTGTATGTAAACATGCATGTGTGTACATGTATGTGTGTATGTATGCATGTGTGTACATGTATGTGTGTATATGTGTGTGTGTATGTGTATGTATGCATATGTGTATATATGTGTGTGTATGTATGTGTGTATGCATGTGTGTGTATGTATGCATGAGTGTAAATTTATATGTGTGTGTATGCATGCATGTGTGTATATGTGTGTGTGTATGTAAGCATGCATGTGTGTATAGGTGTGTGTATGTAAGCATGCATGTGTGTATAGGTATGTGTATGTAAGCATGCATGTGTGTACATGTATGTGTGTACATGTATGTGTGTATGTTTGCATGTGTGTACATGTGTGTGTGTAAATGTGTGTGTATGTGTGTGTGTGTATGTATGCTCTATTTTCCTATCTCTATCTTCCTTTCTTTCATTATTCTTTATCTTTCAGTCTCTCTCTCTTCTCTCTCTTTCTCTCTCTCTCACTCTCTCTGTCTTTCTCTCTCTCCTTCTCTCTCTATCAATAGAGAATAAAACAATCACTTACAAGTATGCTCCTCTTTTGGATCGTTGTCGTCAAAGCATAATGTATGTCGTCTATCGTCAAATTCCAAACAATCGACGCCAAAGAACTTCTGTAAAATTGAAGAAAAGTGAAATTATAAAACATAAAGCATAGAGAAACACAAATGCTAACAGTATGCGCAACACTTACCAAGATGTGAGATCTAAGCCGAGAGAGTGTGTGTGTGTGTGTAGAGAGAGAGATCTGTGTGTGTGTGCACAAGACAATGCAGGTCACAATTCAGTTCGCGCGCACAAGTTCGCCAGAAGACCAACAGTATTCAAACACGTGCAAAAATGTGAAGTTTTGCTCTCGGGTTCGCGGTATGTTTAAAACTCGCCGCTGGTATGGGCGTCGGTATGGGCATCGGTATATGCATCGGTAGTTCCCAGTAAATTTCCGATGCTTATACCGATGCCTGTACCGACGCATATACGGATGCACATACCGGCAACTGCGGGCCACACCGAGGATCCGTTTAAAATGGTCATATCGACGATCACTTGACCGTCTATATCTCTAAGTGAAATTTTCTGAGGCCCATACCGACGCCGACTGTGACCGTTGGTATATGCAGCGTCGGTATGCCCCTCATATGTTGTAGTGTTTGCATATAGTGAACATTCTCTCGCTAGCCCAATATACACAATAATTGGCATGAGGCTATGTATAACACATACAAAATCTCTTAGGGTGGATTTCCTACAAAAAGTAACCATAGATCAATAAAATAAAGGAATTTTCAAGCCCAAGGCATATAAGCCATCAAATGGAAACAAATGTGACTTCCCAAGACTTCTTTTCGGCCAAGTTCTTGAATGATCTACATAAAGAAGCAATTTTTAAATATGATTTATCAAAAGAGATAAAATAAGACTTAGTGTACCTAAATTTCCAAAGCATAGTTTTACAATCCTTTGTAATCATCCCAATTTGATCCTTGACCTACAACTTATGAGTCAAACAAATACTCCTAACACACATACATAGACACGAAAGTTGAAATGGTAGAGCTTTGAAATACTTTCAAGATTAGAACTTCTTCAAACCAATGGAATGGTTTTTTGTTTGAAATACTTTCTTCAAAGAAATGGAACCATATATCATATATGATTATTTTATAACTCAAAATTCCATGTCTATAATATTTTCAACCGAAACAACGCCGTATCTATGAAATAGAGCTTCTATATATATTTTTAGCTTTACTACTCAAGAAGTACACATCCATCCTTTTCTTTAGCTTTCAGCTCACTTACTGATTAGCATACCATACACATGGAAAGAGTTTTAGATGTAGAATGCATGTATCTACCAATACCATGCATCATGAGGATTTGTAAGCATATATACTAAATAATGGAAGCATGATCGTGATCTATGTCATTGTGATCATTGCATAGTTCTAAAACTATTTGTACATGGTCATCACATTTTTTTTCTTTTTTTTTTGGTTCAGATGTATAAAGCGACATACGTTTCCTCTCCCAATTCTATAACGCAAGCAATGAGGAACCAAAAAGATTACTTTTGTTTGATATAAGCCCTTGAATTCTAGTAGATAATCATAAATTGTCATGGATTCATCATGCTCCAAAATATCTAAAGGGAAGATATCAAAACTTTCCCATTAACAATAACTAAAAATAGGGGAAATCTAGAGTCACACACTTGAGGTTGTGATACCTTGCAAAATCACTAAGAGACAAGCTTTGATTTTTTTGATAGATCATGAACTGTACATCCATCATTAACAAATTTCACAACCAAGCTATTCTTGGCTAATGTAGAAACTGATAACAAATTCTTCTTCATCCCTAGCACAAATAAAGCATCTAACAAAGTGAAAGAACTACCATCAACAGTAGTCCAAATGATCTCACCAACTTCCATAACAAGATAAGAGGAGTTCTTGGCCCATATAAGAGTATTCACCGTAGGGGTAGGCTTGAATGAAGAGAAGAAACTATGCTATGAGGTTATATGTTTGGTCGCCCCACTATCAAAGTACCAAACATTTGAGTCTACTGTAGACATGCACTGCTTATGAGAAGATGGGTCAAAATTGCAAGCAGTAGTAAATGCCCATTCTTCATCCTACAGAAGGTTAGCAAACTCTATTTTTGGAGTAGACACATCTGCAACAACCATTCTGGCCTCTTTCTTCTTTGCCTCTTTAGTAGCCAGTTTTGGATAGCTCTTCACGACATGATCATTTGATTTACAGTATTTGCAAAACAATTTATCTTTTTCTAATTTCTTCTCATCTTTGTCTCCCTTCTTTGATTGTGCAGAATTAGCAAATTTCTACTTACTAATTGAAAAGCTCCATTTTCCTTTGCCCTTTTGACTAGCCAGGAAAGCTTGATTTGCAACACGCATAATGAACCTGTTCTACCTAGACTCATCTTATTGCAACAAAACATAGACTAAATCCTCAAATGACAAGGAATTTGGATTGACTTTCATCATCAAAGGAATTGTAGAAGTAAAACTCTGATATGAGTTAGGAAGACCATTCAGAACAGTCTACACAAGTGAAATTTCAAGAAGTACTTCATCACAAAAAATCAATTGTTCTTTCAAATCCTTGATCTTTGTCAAAAAATTTTCCATAGAATCACCTTCATTCATGTTCTCACTCTTCAACTGTTTTAAGAGGTAAGCAACATGAGCCTCATTCCTAGCATGGTACAATGTGGTAAGTGTATCCCAAGCACCCTTAGCTATTCAACAAGAGCAAATGTGAGGAATAATGGCAGGTTTGATAGAAAAGGCTATCAACCCATGTGCCTGAGCATTATGCCATCCGAACAAATTTTCTCTACAATAGGTGCAATAAAAAAAGTAGCAGCAACAGGAATTTCCAAAATATCACCATCTTTGACACCTTCTCCATTAGCTTCAGTATCTACAGTTGTAACAGTTGGAGGTGTGATAGGACATTTTTCAACACTATGCACAATGTTCCATATTCCTTTTGCAACCAATACATGTCGCGTTATATAAGCCCATAATGGGTAGTTTGTACCATCCAACTTACCCTCAACAACCAACATATGGAATACATCTCTACTTTCAGCCATGGCTAGTGACTAGAATACCTTGATGTAGTAAATTGATTGTATCTAAAAAAGTTGAACAGAATTTCCCAAATGAATTCTACTACACATGTAGTAGACTTTGAGATGCTTATAGTGGTGAATCAAAACTAGTATATATCTTTGGCACAAAAAGATGAAATAGCTGTAGAAGCACTGTGATAGTGTGCTGCAAGGTCCAAACAAGCTTAGATCATGATTTTGGCACCACATAGCAAAGCCATTTTTACCCTGAAACACCCTGAGTATGATCAGTAAAATTCATGAAAATCTGAGGTTGCAACCAAAGATCTGTCGATGACTCCCTAGATGAAGTGACGAGCTGCTCTAATACCGATTGTTGAAGCTAGACAACTAAGAAAGCATGCAAACAACACAAGGAAGAAGATGAAGCTTTGAGCACAACACACAATACTGAATGTGTTAATAGAGAATGTACAAAGATAAGTAGCCCATTAGGCTAACATGAGTATATACAAGCTGAGGGGAAAAAACCTCCTGAAGAGGGAAAAAAGTGCCTGGGCAGTCCTAGTGTGTTCACACACATCACTAGCTAAGTATATCAACAAGAGAGAGAGAGGGGAGGGAGGGAGGGAGGGAGAGAGAGAGAGAGAGAGAGAGAGAGAGAGAGAGGGAGAGAGAGAGGGAGGGAGGGAGGGAGGGAGGGAGGGAGGGAGGGAGGGAGGGAGAGAGAGAGAGAGAGAGAGAGAGAGAGAGAGAGAGAGAGAGAGAGAGAGAGAGAGAGAGAGAGAGAGAGAGAGAGAGAGAGAGAGAGAGAGAGAGAGAGAGGCCAAAGTCATGGGTTTTGAGGGTCCAAAACCACTTGGAGGACCCTTGGAGTCTATTGGGAAACCGTTGGGAAAGTGTCTCCAAGTGTATATTTTCAACCCTTGAGTTATTTGGATTTATTTTCTCCCAATTGAAGGGTTTTGACCCTTAGGATTGATATTTCCTAAGCGTAGGGTAGTTAACGCTTAGGATTGAGACTTGTATGTACAAGCTCGGGTGAAATCCTTTTAGGATCCATGTAAGGGCCATGGTGAAGCTTGGGAGAATTCCTTTTAGGATCCATGTGAGGGCCATGGTGATTCCATGTGATTTCCAAGGTTAGAAGCCCTTGGATTAGAATCCATGTGGAGAGGACATTTGGCAAGTTGTCCTCACATTTTCTCCTTTGGACTTGAGATATATATATATGGGTGGAGTTGGTTGGATGGATATGTGCATCTCTCGCCCCTTGTGGCCTAGACTAGTTTAATTTACTTGATGGTTCTTAGTCTTCACAGAACATGGGTATGTAGAGCCATTTATTCGTATCCGTTTATTGGTTGTAGATTTTCTCAAGGTAAGCATCTCCATTTATTCGTTCTAGGTATATTGGTACAAAACGTTTATTTGTTGTAGCTTTTCTCAAGGTAAGCGTCTCCACTTATTCGTTGTAGGTGTATTGGTACAAATCGAGAAGCATAACCTTGGTATGTAGAGCCGTTTATTCGTCTCCGTTTATTCATTGTAGCTTTTCTCAAGGTAAGCATCTCCATTTATGCGTAGTGGGTTTTTATTGGTACAAAATCAGTCTGTCGCTGGTTGCCTCGTAATTTTCTATACCCACTTTTTGTCAATACATCGAGCATGACTCGAAACAGAATCATTCATATGCACACGCTCAACGTGATTGCATAGATGCGTGAAGTCACGGGGAGCTCCGTATTCTGTATGTTTACAAAGGTAAAATGCTTGGTCAATATATAGGCGGGGCTTCAGTGATTTCCATACTATGTGGGATTATATGTCCCATCAAGCACTTCACGTTCAAAGACCTGCAACAAAACTCTTTTTCAAAAACGAAAAAGGAGCTCATTATACTCCCAACCTACCCACGTGCACATAGCAGTATTAAAGTCTTGCAATCTTATAACCTTGTGAGACATTTTTCTATTCTAGGAAAATGTTGTTCCCATGCATTTATCAAATGGGCTATTGCTTGTTTCCATAATATCTCATGAGAGATTAGTGCCATAGAATTTGTGCCTCCGTAAAAGTATTGATGTCTATGTTCAATTTTGTGAGGTGTGATTTCCAATTTTGAACTTAATTGTAGATTGCTAAGGTGAACCCATGAGGTTCTAACACTGTTTGAGTCTATTTTTGTACCATCAACTTTGATCAAACCTCTTTGAGGTTTAATTTGGAAGGAATTTAGCCTCTTTACCTTATGGGACGACACAATTTACTCTATTTACTTTTGAAGTGAGGAATCAAATAAATAGCCCATTGTTGCTTGAAGGAGGATTTTACCCTTGTACTTTCAAAAACTATGGAGCCACTAATTGAGTTAGATTGAATGAAGCAATTGGAAATCAAATGGAGTATGGATCTTCTCCAAGAAAAAGGATGGACAAAGATATTATAGAGCTAAGTTCTTCTTTTAAAAACATGATCTTTGATTGCCTTTGGTTCCATATATTTGCATGTATACATAATTGAAGCACAATAGAGGACCTATTGATTATTTAGTCCCAGTATACATGCAAAGCAAAGGTATTTTAAGCTTTCAAGAGGCAAACATGCATGATAAGAAAGGCATTCAAAGCATCTTGAGCACTCGCATGCATTTATGCATTAAAAAGGAATATTGTTTGTGCATTTTCTCTTGAAAAGAGGTAGTTTCAATGCAAAAATTTTAAGTTTTCGTTGGTGCACATAGCAATTCTTCTTTTTCTTAGAAATGTTCCAAATGCACGATAACACATGCATTCGCATGAGGATGTTTGAAAAGGAAACACATGTTTGTGCATAAAATAGGAGCATATAAGCATGGAATGCATGAATGCTCAGCATAATAGAAGCATCAGGTTGCTTGGATTATGTATGTTATACATGCATTTGCATGTAGATATATGTATGAACTTTAGGATTCACTTTTTATATTCTTACATAATGAAAATAATTAAGTGAACAAATAGCACTAGAAAGTTTAACTAGGAGTAAGTACTTTAGGAAAATGGAAAGTTAAGGTATTTGCAAAAATTATGTCTGGTAAATTTTTGCGAGCAATATACCTAGAGATTCCTTCCTAAAGTGAAATCCATGCTTAATGTAAAATTATACATTACGTAATGAGTATATCTTGCTCCTCAATGAAATAAACCTAAGGAGAAATTCCCTTACAAAGTCAATGGCCAGGAAAAAAGGAAATGAGCAGTACCCGAACACATCTAAGTTCTTAACTAACTTAGAAAAAATCTCGAGTTCAAATATTTCAATACAAACATTAGCCTCAAGCAATGTATACATGAATATATCTAATCTCCTCAATAACTTAGTTTTTGAAGCAAAGATTTCTTTGACATGATCAAAATAGCATGAAGACATAAATATAGAGAAGCTGGCATACTCAATGCTAACTCTACCTATAACAGATACATATAGATGGTTCCAAAACAAGACTTTGATGAGATATCTTAAGAAGATGACAAGCGAATACATTGAATGTCATCAATAACAAAGATGATATCTCAAAAAAGTTTTTCTGTGGCACACTCTTACACTATTTCAAAGAACCTACAATAATTCTCTAAGTATAACACATACTTAGAGATAGTTAATTGAAAAAGGTTCTAAAAGAAATCTTCATGATATATCCTAAATACGATGACACTCTAAGTCACTTTCAATCAAAGGTGGGCATGGGTTATGGATCGGTTCAGAAAAAAACTTTTTACTTGGTATGCCTGTCAATCTTCTCTTTGACATCGTGTTTTTGTGCTTAACCATTACATTTTGCCTACTCTTGTTTATTTCCTATCTTGTTGGATGCCTAATAAAGCTCATATCAATAAGATTATTGGCCTTTTCATAAGGTCCCTTTGGGGGCGGGAGTTTCTTACATAATAAAATCCCTAAAGTTGCTTGGAAAATATATTTTTTACCTAGAAAAGAAGGGGAACTTAGGATCCTTTATCCTGTAAAAATGTCCTCTAACTTGTCTGTTAAATGGATAGCTAAGGCTTTGGATTCTCAAGACAGTTGGGCTCTATTAACAAAAAGGAATGTTCACATATTTAGGTTGGCTGATTACAAAGCTTGGAATAATCATTGTATTTGGGATAGTATTGCTTCCCCCCACTCCTTCCTACCCACTCGCTCTAGCATGTGTTGTAGGATGTGGAATGTTTGGATGGATGTCAAAAAGTATATTTGCCTAGATAACAATTTCTTCGGTTTTCTTGACTTTTTCCTACAGGAAAGCTTGTGGACTGGCTCACTAACTCTTTGGAATAATGGAGATGTTGGGATCAGAGAACATAAATGTTATAAGCTTGGTTTCACCACCTGGAAAGATCTCACTAACAATGGTGAGATTCTATCTGAAGAGCAAATTATGGGTACTAATGCTTCTTATGGTTGTGTGCAGGTCCTCCTCACGCATAGGAAAATGCTAGTGGACAGGGCTAACATTTCTCTGAGGAGAAGGAACATCTTGTTGTCTGATATTGCATAGGACATGCTACTGAAGTATAAGAAGAAAAGAGGGTCCATTTTACACATCCTCGCTAAGCTCAACAATAAATGGAAAGTCCATTGGAAGCCTAAAGAATGGTGTCATAGATTCCTCTGTATTTGGAGTTTTCCTTATAACATAAAACACTCTGTTTTGCTCTACCTTATCCTGCACAATGCAGTGTGGTGTGGCAGCAAAGACAAGAAATACAATATTAATATTGGTGTATGTAAATTTTGTCACAAAGTGGAGGATGTCCCCCATCTCTTTCTCAATTGATGGCATCCTTAAACCTATTGGTAAGCTCCTCATCCCTCTATCTAAAGTAAAATATTAAGATTAGCTACAAAGAGATTATTCTTGGCTGTTGTAACAAATTTGACTTTGCTCTATGGATAATATGGAGAGCTCACATCCTTTGGCACATCTACAGGCGCACGAATGAATCTTCTTTCAACAACAGGGTTTCTAGATATTTTTTTGTCTCCTGCTATAAGGGCCTCAATAGAATAAGGCAATAATGTATAGCCCCTATGTCTACTGGCCTGTGTTGGCCTATTTGTGCATGTATGTTCATGCATGTGTGTTAGTGCATGTTATGTATGCATGCGTGTTTGTGCATGTATGTTCATGCATGTGTCTTAGTGCATGTTATGCATGTATGTGTGTTAGCGCATATTAGTATGCATGTGATATACGTTAGCATATGTAGTATGTATGTTAAAGTGTATGAAGCCTATGTATGTATATGAATTATAAGATGTATGCTTAATTAATATATCAATGAATGTTTGAGGCATGTACAAGTTTATATTGCATGAGTGATTAGTGTTCATATGTGCATGAATGAGTTATGTATATTATAATGTGTATATTGAAATAAATGTATGTACTTATCATATATATGTATTAGAAAAGTTAATTAAATTATATTAACCTGAGTTTTTAATATTTTACGGTTAATGAGTGTTTAGTATTTTATGAAAGCATACTTATGGTTATCACGTTAATTTTTAGATGCTATTTTGCGGCTTCTGTTGATGACGGATTGATGAACTAAAAGAGTAGAAAATAAAATTATATTAAGCTAGAATTCTCGTGTTTGGTTTTGTATAGATCATGTTAATTTTCAGATGATATGCAGCCTCTGTTGAAGACGAACTGAAGAAGTGGAGAGTGGAAAAGAAATATTACTTAGCAGGAATTCTATTATTTAGTTTGTGTAGGATATCATTCATGTAAACAGTTTATATAATATTAATCTATTTTCATTTTATCTTATATGTCTGACAAAGCTTCATCTAGTAGTACTTCTTTACCTCCATCTTTGTTTGAAATACTTTTTCCTAGTTCATTAGAAGTTAATGATACACAAATTGAAGAATTAGTTAAGGATAAAATTGTAGAGGAAACTTTGCATTCAATAGAGATTGATCATAGACTGTCTAGAGTATTACCTTTAATTTCCATTGTTCTACCTAGTTCTGAAAATAGTGAAAATCTATCCCCTCCATCCGTAGCTAGAAGTATTGATAATTCTCAAATAGATTCAAACGTAACATGAATTATAAAAGATAAAGTAACTAGTGAAGAGTTAATCCTTCCATCCTATATAGACGCAGTCAATAGATATAGAAACACTTTTCCTTATGGTCCTTAGTTAAAAATACTTGTTTTGCATAGACACCTTGTGTGCCCATTAGTGAGACGATTGAATTGATCCACCAGTCGTCACAAATAAATGGCACATTTGAACCTGAGGTGAACAATGGCA
This sequence comes from Ceratopteris richardii, assembly GCA_020310875.1. NCBI lineage: Eukaryota > Viridiplantae > Streptophyta > Polypodiopsida > Polypodiales > Pteridaceae > Ceratopteris > Ceratopteris richardii. The sequence continues at coordinate 45,932,236 of CM035427.1, forward strand.
CAGTAGGACATGTATAATTTCTTTTCCTTCTTGCATATGCACTAGTTTTATTTAGGTTACGTGGTTGTAGAAGTTGTGGTGATTCATCTTGTAGAGGTAGAACTCTCAAACCTTGTAATTGCCTGGGTGTTGAGGGCTGAGCTTATGCTCTGAGCACCTCCATGGGAATAGGCAAATAGATTAGCTTCCTCTCACCACCCTTACCATCAAGTACTTGAAGAGTTAGGTTTGCACACACAACACTTAGTTTCTTTGTATTAGGCATTTTCTTACTCAACAAATGTATACTTGAAGTTATCACATGCACACTAGCTTCTTCATCAACTGTCAGGTATAATTTCTAAACTTGAATATGTTTGATACTATTTAAGTAGGACTTTATGAGAAATTAAGATATTAGGAATTGTTAGATTAGTATGAGAGAGAGAGAGAGGGAGGGAGGGAGAGGGAGGGAGGGAGGGAGGGAGAGAGAGAGAGAGAGAGAGAGAGAGAGAGAGGGAGGGAGAGAGAGGGAGAGAGAGAGAGGGAGAGAGAGAGAGAGAGAGAGGGAGAGAGAGAGAGGATGGGAGTGAGGGAGGGGAGAGAGAGAGAGAGAGAGAGAGAGAGAGAGAGAGAGAGAGAGAGGAGAGTGGGTAGAGAGAGAGAGAGGAGGGAGGGAGAGGGATGGAGAAGGAGGGAGTGGGGCAAAGAGAGAGAGAGAGAGAGAGAGAGAGAGAGAGAGAGAGAGACAGAGACAGAGACAGAGAGAGAGAGAGATGGAGAAAGAGAGATATTGTAGCTAGACATCTGTGAAAGCACGTGAACAACACAAGGAAGAAGATGAAGTTTGGAGCACAACACATAATATTGAATGTATTACTAGAGAACGTACAAAGATAAGTAGACCATTAGGGTAACAGGTGTATATAAAAGGAGGGGGAACAAACCTCCTAAAGAGGGAGAAAAGTGCCCTGACGGTCCTACTATGTTCAGACACATCACTACCTAAATATATCAACAAATCCCCACCGGGAGTGATGCGGTTAACAAGGAGTTGGCACTCATGTATAAGGAAGAACCAAGCTATGTGGAAATCACTTCACAAAAGGAAGTAAGCCGAGAGCTTTGCAAAGAGCTTCAAACTTCTCCTGAGGGAGAGCCTTTGTGAAAAGGTCCGCAATGGTCTCCTACATGGGCACCTTTGCCAAGCTGATCTCTCAAGGAGAGAACCTCTCCTTGACATAGTGATAATGCACCTCAATGTGCTTAGTCCAAACATGGTGGTGGCACAAGACTGACCAACACCCAAATCAGCTATAATACATCTGAGCCACGCACACTCAATAGTCGTTGTGAAACTTGCCCTGTACTCACCCTCATAACTGGAAGTGGTCGTAGTAGCCTGCGTCTTGCTTAGTCAGGATATGCATGAGCTACCAAGCATGAAGCAAAAACCACTGGTGGACACATGAGTGTCATAGCAACCAACCTAGTGAGAGTCAAATAAAGCATGTAAATCTCGCGGTAGTGATCCCTCTTGGGATAAAACAACCTAGGAAGTCGGGTACCACTCAAGTAGTGAAAGATGCACTTAACCACCTACCAATGCTTGACACCTGGGAAATGCATAAACCTACTCATCTGTGAGTCAACAAACTGAATAGCTCGCCGAGTAATGCATAAGTAAATCAAGCATCCAACAACCTAGTGATAGAGAACGACATCAAATGCATCTCCAACATCATGAAGACTCAATCGTAAACCTATGTCCATAGGAGTGGCAACAGGTTTACAATCTTCAAGGCCAAAAAGCTGTAATAATGTGTCAATACATTCCATTTGACACAATGACATTCCACCATCAACATGTATAAACTAAATGCCCAAATAGTGATGCAAATGCCCCAAATCAGACATCTCAAATGAGGCATGCAAATCAGCCTTAAAATCAGAAATATACCCACTTTGTGCCAATGGCCTTCTTGCTAGGAGGGAAGTCACATAAGGACCATGTACCATTCTTCATTATAGCATCATATTCAGATTGCATACTAGCCATTCAATTTTCTGAATTTGTGCTTTGTCAAATGAAACAGGCTCATTCTCATCATAGAGACTGGATGCATCCATAGCATAGCAATTTGATGCAAAAGAGGCACTATGAGAGCTTGAACGAGCATGATATGACAGAGGTGCATCTAATTTGCTATCACGCAAAGTCTACACCAGCCATTTTGGCATAGTTTTTGCCTCCTCAATATGAGCTCTCTCATCAACAAGTGCATCATGTAAATCTTCATAAAAAATGGGATGATTTGCACTATCACATGAAGCCTACAAAGGTTGAGAAGTTCCCTCATTAGGACCAACACTAGACTGTCCATTGTAAAAAGAGGCAGCAAAGTATCATACATGTCTTTGGAGCTAACAAATGTTCCCTTAGTACATGAAAGCAATGGATGAATAGCATGTTCAACAAAAACAACATCACAGCTAACGAGAATGCATTTAGTCTTTGGATGATAAAATGATAGCTATTACTTTCAGAACTGTACCCAACAAAAATACATTTTACTACTTTATCATCCAATTTTCTATAATGTTGTTAAGGCACTAAGGTATATGCCAAACAACCAACAACACACAGATGAGCAACAGATGGCTTGCAATCATGCCAAGCCTCATATGGAGCGATAGAATCTAGTGCTTTAGTGGGACACTTGTTAAGTACATATGATGCACACATGATAGCCTCAAGCCAGAAACTATGTGGTAAAGCCTAACTCTTCACCATACACCTCGTCCTCTCCATGAGTGACCTGTTCTTCCATTCAGCAACTCCATTCTGTTGAGGTGTATACAACACTGTACACTGGTGTTTTATCCCATTTTCAGCAAAAAATCCATTAAAATCAGAAGACATATATTCCCCCCCTTGATCGAAATGGAGGGTGCCCATTTAACAAGCTGATAGATTTTCAGCCAGAACCAAAAATTGTTTGAAGTACATAAACACTTTCTACTTTGCTTTCAATGGATATACCCAAGTATGCCTCGAAAAATCATCAATGAAAGTCACGAAGTAGAGATAATTTCCAAAAGAGGGTGTCTCCATAGGACCACATACATCACTATGAACAAGCTACATTTTTTGTGAAGCTTGAATAGAACCATCTTTTGGGAAAAAGGAATGCTACATCTTTCCCAAAATACAGCCTTCATATACATGCTTTTTGGGTGCCTCAAGTTTGGGCAAAGAGGACACCGTTTCAGGTTTTTGCAAGCGTAGCAAACTAGCAAGATTTAGATGACCAAAGTGTGCATGCCAAAGCTTTGCATCTGACATGGCCTAAGAATCATGTATTGCACATGCTGAATCATTCAGAGATCTCTCATAGTCTATGAGCTTATACATTCTAGAACATAAAATGTCAATAGCAATAATAACATTGCCATTTGATAGATCATGAACTGAACATCTATCATCAACAAATTTCACAACCAAGCTAATCTTGGCTAATGTAGAAACTAATAACAAATTCTTCTTGATCCCTAGCACAAATAAAGCATCTGACAAAGTGAAAGAACTACCATCAACAGTAGGGAGAATGATCTTACCAACTCCCATAACAGGATAAGAGGAGTTGGCGCACATAACAGTATTCCCCATAGGGGTAGGCTCGAATGAAGAGAAGAAACTATGCTGTGAGGTTATATGTTTCGTTGCCCCACTATCAAAGTACCAAAAATCTGAGTCTACTGTAGACATGCACTGCTCATGAGAAGATGGGTCAAAATTGCAATTAGTAGTAAATGTCCATTCTTCATCCTAAACAAGGTTAGCAAACTCTGTTTTTGGAGTAGACACCTCTACAACTACCATTCTAGTCTCTTTCTTCTTTGCCTCTTTAGTAGATAGTTTTGGATAGCTCTTCACGACATGATCATTTGCCTTACAATATTTGCAAAACAATTTCTATTTTTCTAATTTCTTCTCATCTTTGTCTCCCTTCTTCAATTGTGTAGAATTAGCAAATTTCTACTTACTAGTTGAAGAGCTCCATTTTCCTTTGTCCTTTTGAATAGCTAGGAAAGCTTGATCTGCAACACGCATAGTGGACATGTTCGGCCTAGAGTGATCTTCTTGCAACAAAACAGAGAATAACTCCTCAAATGACAAGGCATTTCGATTTCCTTTCATCTTCAAAAGGACTGTAGAAGTAATACTCTGATATGAGTTGGGAAGACCATTTAGAACAGTCTACACAAGTGAAGTGTCAAGAAGTACTTCATCAGAAAAAATCAATTGTTCTTTCAAATCCTTGATCTTTGTCAGAAAACTGTCCATAGAATCACCTTCATTCATGTGCTCACTCTTCAACTGTTTTAAGAGGTAAGCAACACGAGCCTCGTTCCTAGCATGGTACAATGTGGTAAGTGTATCCCAAGCACCCTTAGCTATTCAACAAGAGCAAATGTGAGGAATAATGGAAGGTTTGATAGAAAAGGCTATCAACCCATGTGCCTGAGCATTATGCCATCCCAACAAATTTTCTCTACAATAGGTGCAATAAAAAACGTAGCAGCAACAGGAATTTCCAAAATATCACCATCTTTGAAACCTTCTCCATTAGCTTCAGTATCTACAGTTGTAACAGTTAGAGGTGTGATAGGACATTTTTCAACACTATGCACAATGTTCCATATTCCTTTTGCAACCAATACATGTGGCGTTATATAAGCCCATAATGGGTAGTTGGTACCATCCAACTTACCCTCAACAACCAACATATGGAATACATCTCTACTTTCAGCCATGGCTAGTGACTAGAATACCTTGATGTAGTAAATTGATTGTATCTAAAAAAGTTGAACAGAATTTCGCAAATGAATTCTACTACACATGTAGTAGACTTTGAGATGCTTATAGTGGTGAATCAAAACTAGTATATATCTTTGGCACAAAAAGATGAAATAGCTGTAGAAGCACTGTGATAGTGTGCTGCAAGGTCCAAACAAGCTTAGATCATGATTTTGGCACCACATAGCAAAGCCATTTTTACCCTGAAACACCCTGAGTATGATCAGTAAAATTCATGCAAATCTGAGGTTGCAACCAAAGATCTGTCGATGACTCCCTAGATGAAGTGACGACCTGCTCTAATACCGATTGTTGAAGCTAGACAACTAAGAAAGCATGCAAACAACACAAGGAAGAAGATGAAGCTTTGAGTACAACACACAATACTGAATGTGTTAATAGAGAATGTACAAAGATAAGTAGCCCATTAGGCGAACATGAGTATATACAAGCTGAGGGGAAAAAACCTCCTGAAGAGGGAAAAAAGTGCCTGGGCAGTCCTAGTGTGTTCACACACATCACTAGCTAAGTATATCAACAAGAGAGAGAGAGGGGAGGGAGGGAGGGAGGGAGAGAGAGAGAGAGAGAGAGAGAGAGAGAGAGAGAGAGAGAGAGAGGGGGAGAGAGAGGGAGGGAGGGAGGGAGGGAGGGAGGGAGAGAGAGAGAGAGAGAGAGAGAGAGAGAGAGAGAGAGAGAGAGAGAGAGAGAGAGAGAGAGAGAGAGAGAGAGAGAGAGAGCCCAAAGTCATGGGTTTTGAGGGTCCAAAACCACTTGGAGGACCCTTGGAGTCTATTGGGAAACCGTTGGGAAAGTGTCTCCAAGTGTATATTTTCAACCCTTGAGTTATTTGGATTTATTTTCTCCCAATTGAAGGGTTTTGACCCTTAGGATTGATATTTCCTAAGCGTAGGGTAGTTAACGCTTAGGATTGAGACTTGTATGTACAAGCTCGGGTGAAATCCTTTTAGGATCCATGTAAGGGCCATGGTGAAGCTTGGGAGAATTCCTTTTAGGATCCATGTGAGGGCCATGGTGATTCCATGTGATTTCCAAGGTTAGAAGGCCTTGGATTAGAATCCATGTGGAGAGGACATTTGGCAAGTTCTTCTCACATTTCCTCCTTTGGACTTGTGGGAAAAATCCTTTTAGGATCCATGTGAGGGCCATGGTGATTCCATGTGATTTCCAAGGTTAGAAGCCCTTGGATTAGAATCCATGTGGAGAGGACATTTGGCAAGTTCTCCTCACATTTTCTCCTTTGGACTTGAGGTATATATATATGGGTGGAGTTGGTTGGATGGATATGTGCATCTCTCGCCCCTTGTGGCCTAGACTAGTTTAATTTACTTGATGGTTCTTAGTCTTCACAGAACATGGGTATGTAAAGCCATTTATTCGTATCTGTTTATTGGTTGTAGATTTTCTCAAGGTAAGCATCTCCATTTATTCGTTCTAGGTATATTGGTACAAAACGTTTATTTGTTGTAGCTTTTCTCAAGGTAAGCGTCTCCACTTATTCGTTGTAGGTGTATTGGTACAAATCGAGAAGCACAACCTTGGTATGTAGAGCCGTTTATTCGTCTCCGTTTATTCATTGTAGCTTTTCTCAAGGTAAGCATCTCCATTTATGCGTAGTGGGTTTTTATTGGTTCAAAATCAGTCTGTCGCTGGTTGCCTCGTAATTTTCTATACCCACTTTTTGTCAATACATCGAGCATGACTCAAAACAAAATCATTCATATGCACACGCTCAACGTGATTGCATAGATGCATGAAGTCACGGGGAGCTCCGTATTCTGTATGTTTACAAAACCAAAATGCTTGCTCGATATATAGGCGGGGCCTTAGTGACTTCCATACTATGTGGGATTATATGTCCCATCAAGCACTTCACGTTCAAAGACCTGCAACAAAACTCTTTTTCAAAAACGAAAAAGGAGCTCATTATACTCCCAACCTACCCACGTGCACATAGCAGTATTAAAGTTTTGCAATCTTATAACCTTGTGAGACATTTTTCTATTCTAGGAAAATGTTGTTCCCATGCATTTATCAAATGGGCTATTGCTTGTTTCCATAATATCTCATGAGAGATTAGTGCCATAGAATTTGTGCCTCCGTAAAAGTATTGATGTCTATGTTCAATTTTGTGAGGTGTGATTTCCAATTTTGCACTTAATTGTAGATTGCTAAGGTGAACCCATGAGGTTCTAACACTGTTTGAGTCTATTTTTGTACCATCAACTTGGATCAAACCTCTTTGAGGTTTAATTTGGAAGGAATTTAGCCTCTCTTTACCTTATGGGACGACACAATTTACTCTATTTACTTTTGAAGTGAGGAATCAAATAAATAGCCCATTGTTGCTTGAAGGAGGATTTTACCCTTGTACTTTCAAAAACAATGGAGCCACTAATTGAGTTAGATTGAATGAAGCAATTGGAAATCAAATGGAGTATGGATCTTCTCCAAGAAAAAGGATGGACAAAGATATTATAGAGCTAAGTTCTTCTTTTAAAAACATGATCTTTGATTGCCTTTGGTTCCATATATTTGCATGTATACATAATTGAAGCACAATAGAGGACCTATTGATTATTTAGTCCCAGTATACATGCAAAGCAAAGGTATTTTAAGCTTTCAAGAGGCAAACATGCATGATAAGAAAGGAATTCAAAGCATCTTGAGCACTCGCATGCATTTATGCATTAAAAAGGAATATTGTTTGTGCATTTTCTCTTGAAAAGAGGTAGTTTCAATGCAAAAATTTTAAGTTTTCCTTGGTGCACATAGAAATTCTTCTTTTTCTTAGAAATGTTCCAAATGCACGATAACACATGCATTCGCATGAGGATGTTTGAAAAGGAAACACATGTTTGTGCATAAAATAGGAGCATATAAGCATGGAATGCATGAATGCTCAGCATAATAGAAGCATCAGGTTGCTTGGATTCTGTATGTTATACATGCATTTGCATGTAGATATATGTATGAACTTTAGGATTCACTTTTTATATTCTTACATAATGAAAATAATTAAGTGAACAAATAGCACTAGAAAGTTTAACTAGGAGTAAGTACTTTAGGAAAATGGAAAGTTAAGGTATTTGCAAAAATTATGTCTGGTAAATTTTTGCGAGCAATATACCTAGAGATTCCTTCCTAAAGTGAAATCCATGCTTAATGTAAAATTATACATTACGTAATGAGTATATCTTGCTCCTCAATGAAATAAACCTAAGGAGAAATTCCCTTACCAAGTCAATGGCCAGGAAAAAAGGAAATGAGCAGTACCCGAACACATCTAAGTTCTTAACTAACTTAGAAAAAATCTCGAGTTCAAATATTTCAATACAAACATTAGCCTCAAGCAATGTATACATGAATATATCTAATCTCCTCAATAACTTAGTTTTTGAAGCAAAGATTTCTTTGACATGATCAAAATAGCATGAAGACATAAATATAGAGAAGCTGGCATACTCAATGCTAACTCTACCTATAACAGATACATATAGATGGTTCCAAAACAAGACTTTGATGAGATATCTTAAGAAGATGACAAGCGAATACATTGAATGTCATCAATAACAAAGATGATATCTCAAAAAAGTTTTTCTGTGGCACACTCTTACACTATTTCAAAGAACCTACAATAATTCTCTAAGTATAACACATACTTAGAGATAGTTAATTGAAAAAGGTTCTAAAAGAGTTCTTCATGATATATCCTAAATACGATGACACTCTAAGTCACTTTAAATCAAAGCTGGGCATGGGTTATGGATCGGTTCAGAAAAAAAACTTTTTACTTGGTATGCCTCTCAATCTTCTCTTTGACATCGTGTTTTTGTGCTTAACCATTACATTTTGCCTACTCTTGTTTATTTCCTTTCTTGTTGGATGCCTAATAAAGCTCATATCAATAAGATTATTGGCCTTTTCATAAGGTCCCTTTGGGGGCGGGAGTTTCTTACATAATAAAATCCCTAAAGTTGCTTGGAAAATATATTTTTTACCTAGAAAAGAAGGGGAACTTAGGATCCTTTATCCTGTAAAAATGTCCTCTAACTTGTCTGTTAAATGGATAGCTAAGGCTTTGAATTCTCAGGACAGTTGGGCTCTATTAACAAAAAGGAATGTTCACATATTTAGGTTGGCTGATTACAAAGCTTGGAATAATCATTGTATTTGGGATAGTATTGCTTCCCCCCACTCCTTCCTACCCACTCGCTCTATCATGTGTTGTAGGATGTGGAATGTTTGGATGGATGTCAAAAAGTATATTTGCCTAGATAACAATTTCTTCGGATCAGAGAACATAAATGGAACAATTTGCCTAACTCTTTGGAATAATGGAGATGTTGGGATCAGAGAACATAAATGTTATAAGCTTGGTTTCACCACCTGGAAAGATCTCACTAACAATGGTGAGATTCTATCTGAAGAGCAAATTATGGGTACTAATGCTTCTTATGGTTGTGTGCAGGTCCTCCTCAAGCATAGGAAAATGCTAGTGGACAGGGCTAACATTTCTCTGAGGAGAAGGAACATCTTGTTGTCTGATATTGCATAGGACATGCTACTGAAGTATAAGAAGAAAAGAGGGTCCATTTTACACATCCTCGCTAAGCTCAACAATAAATGGAAAGTCCATTGGAAGCCTAAAGAATGGTGTCATAGATTCCTCTGTATTTGGAGTTTTCCTTATAACATAAAACACTCTGTTTTGCTCTACCTTATCCTGCACAATGCAGTGTGGTGTGGCAGCAAAGACAAGAAATACAATATTAATATTGGTGTATGTAAATTTTGTCACAAAGTGGAGGATGTCCCCCATCTCTTTCTCAATTGATGGCATCCTTAAACCTATTGGTAAGCTCCTCATCCCTCTGTCTAAAACAAAATATTAAGATTAGCTACAAAGAGATTATTCTTGGCTGTTGTAACAAATTTGACTTTGCTCTATGGATAATATGGAGAGCTCACATCCTTTGGCACATCTACAGGAGCACGAATGAATCTTCTTTCAACAACAGGGTTTCTAGATATTTTTTTGTCTCCTTCTATAAGGGCCTCAATAGAATTAGGCAATAATGTATAGCCCCTATGTCTACTGGCGTGTGTTGGCCTATTTGTGCATGTATGTTCATGCATGTGTGTTAGTGCATGTTATGTATGCATGCGTGTTTGTGCATGTATGTTCATGCATGTGTCTTAGTGCATGTTATGCATGTATGTGTGTTAGCGCATATTAGTATGCATGTGATATATGTTAGCATATGTAGTATGTATGTTAAAGTGTATGAAGCCTATGTATGTATATGAATTATAAGATGTATGCTTAATTAATATATCAATGAATGTTTGAGGCATGTACAAGTTTATATTGCATGAGTGATTAGTGTTCATATGTGCATGAATGAGTTATGTATATTATAATGTGTATATTGAAATAAATGTATGTACTTATCATATATATGTACTAGAAAAGTTAATTAACTTATATTAACCTGAGTTTTTAATATTTTACGTTTAATGAGTGTTTAGTATTTTATGAAAGCATACTTATGGTTCTCACGTTAATTTTTAGATGCTATTTTGCGGCTTCTGTTGATGACGGATTGATGAACTAAAAGAGTAGAAAATGAAATTATATTAAGCTAGAATTCTGTTGTTTGGTTTTGTATAGATCATGTTAATTTTCAGATGATATGCAGCCTCTGTTGAAGACGAACTGAAGAAGTGGAGAGTGGAAAAGAAATATTACTTAGCTGGAATTCTATTATTTAGTTTGTGTAGGATATCATTCATGTAAACAGTTTATATAATATTAATCTATTTTCATTTTATCTTATATGTCTGACAAAGCTTCATCTAGTAGTACTTCTTTACCTCCATCTTTGTTTGAAATACTTTTTCCTAGTTCATTAGAAGTTAATGATACACAAATTGAAGAACTAGTTAAGGATAAAATTGTAGAGGAAACTTTGCATTCAATAGAGATTGATCATAGACTGTCTAGAGTATTACCTTTAATTTCCATTGTTCTACCTAGTTCTGAAAATAGTGAAAATCTATTCCCTCCGTCCGTAGCTAGAAGTATTGATAATTCTCAAATAGATTCAAACGTAACATGAATTATAAAAGATAAAGTAACTAGTGAAGAGTTAATCCTTCCATCCTATATAGACGCAGTCAATAGATATAGAAACACTTTTCCTTATGGTCCTTAGTTAAGAATACTTGTTTTGCATAGAAACCTTGTGTGCCCATTAGTGAGACGATTGAATTGATCCACCAGTCGTCACAAATCGCTGGCACATTTGAACCTGAGGTGAACAATGGCACAGTAGGACATGTATAATTTCTTTTCCTTCTTGCATATGCACTAGTTTTTTTTAGGTTACGTGGTTGTAGAAGTTGTGGTGATTCATCTTGTAGAGGTAGAACTCTCAAACCTTGTAATTGCCTGGGTGTTGAGGGCTGAGCTTATGCTCTGAGCACCTCCATGGGAATAGGCAAATAGATTAGCTTCCTCTCACCACCCTTACCATCAAGTACTTGAAGAGTTAGGTTTGCACACACAACACTTAGTTTCTTTGTATTAGGCATTTTCTTACTCAACAAATGTATACTTGAAATTATCACATGCACACTAGCTTCTTCATCAACTGTCAGGTATAATTTCTAAACTTGAATATGTTTGATACTATTTAAGTAGGACTTTATGAGAAATTAAGATATTAGGAATTGTTAGATTAGTATGACTTTAGTTTGAAAATTTAAAAATAATTTTCATTTGAGAGAGAGAGAGAGGGAGAGGGAGGGAGGGAGGGAGAGAAAGAGAGAGAGAGAGGGAGAGAGAGAGAGGGAGGGAGAGAGAGGGAGAGAGAGAGAGGGAGAGAGAGAGAGAGAGAGAGAGAGAGGGAGAGAGAGAGAGGATGGGAGTGAGGGAGGGGAGAGAGAGAGAGAGAGAGAGAGAGAGAGAGAGAGAGAGAGAGAGAGAGAGAGAGAGAGAGAGAGAGAGAGAGAGAGAGAGAGAGAGAGAGAGAGAGAGAGAGAGAGAGGAGAGTGGGTAGAGAGAGAGAGAGAGAGAGAGGAGGGAGGGAGAGGGATGGAGAGGGAGGGAGTGGGGCAAAGAGAGAGAGAGAGAGAGAGAGAGAGAGAGAGAGAGAGAGAGAGAGAGAGAGAGAGAGAGAGACAGAGACAGAGACAGAGAGAGAGAGAGAGATGGAGAAAGAGAGATATTGTAGTTAGACATCTGTGAAAGCACGTGAACAGCACAAGGAAGAAGATGAAGTTTGGAGCACAACACATAATATTGAATGTATTACTAGAGAACGTACAAAGATAAGTAGACCATTAGGGTAACAGGTGTATATAAAAGGAGGGGGAACAAACCTCCTAAAGAGGGAGAAAAGTGCCCTGACGGTCCTACTATGTTCAGACACATCACTACCTAAATATATCAACAAATCCCCACCGGGAGTGATGCGGTTAACAAGGAGTTGGCACTCATGTATAAGGAAGAACCAAGCTATGTGGAAATCACTTCACAAAAGGAAGTAAGCCGAGAGCTTTGCAAAGAGCTTCAAACTTCTCCTGAGGGAGAGCCTTTGTGAAAAGGTCCGCAATGGTCTCCTACATGGGCACCTTTGCCAAGCTGATCTCTCCAGGAGAGAACCTCTCCTTGACATAGTGATAATGCACCTCACTGTGCTTAGTCCAAACATGGTGGTGGCACAAGACTGACCAACACCAAAATCAGCTATAATACATCTGAGCCACGCACACTCAATAGTCGTTGTGAAACTTGCCCTGTACTCACCCTCATAACTAGAAGTGGTCGTAGTAGCCTGCGTCTTGCTTAGTCAGGATATGCATGAGCTACCAAGCATGAAGCAAAAACCACTGGTGGACACATGAGTGTCATAGCAACCAACCTAGTGAGAGTCAAATAAAGCATGTAAATCTCGCGGTAGTGATCCTTCTTGGGATAAAACAACCTAGGAAGTCGGGTACCACTCAAGTAGTGAAAGATGCACTTAACCACCTACCAACGCTTGACACCTGGGAAATGCATAAACCTACTCATCTGTGAGTCAACAAACTGAATAGCTCGCCGAGTAATGCATAAGTAAATCAAGCATCCAACAACCTAGTGATAGAGAACGACATCAAATGCATCTCCAACATCATGAAGACTCAATCGTAAACCTATGTCCATAGGAGTGGCAACAGGTTTACAATCTTCAAGGCCAAAAAGCTGTAATAATGTGTCAATACATTCCATTTGACACAATGACATTCCACCATCAACATGTATAAACTAAATGCCCAAATAGTGATGCAAATGCCCCAAATCAGACATCTCAAATGAGGCATGCAAAGCAGCCTTAAAATCAGAAATATACCCACTTTGTGCCAATGGCCTTCTTGATAGGAGGGAAGTCACATAAGGACCATGTACCATTCTTCATTATAGCATCATATTCAGATTGCATACTAGCCATTCAATTTTCTGAATTTGTGCTTTGTCAAATGAAACAAGCTCATTCTCATCATAGAGATTGGATGCATCCATAGCATAGCAATTTGATGCAAAAGAGGCACTATGAGAGCTTGAACGAGTATGATATGACAGAGGTGCATCTAATTTGCTATCACGCAAAGTCTACACCAGCCATTTTGGCATAGTTTTTGCCTCCTCAATATGAGCTCTCTCATCAACAAGTGCATCATGTAAATCTTCATAAGAAATGGGATGATTTGCACTATCACATGAAGCCTACAAAGGTTGAGAAGTTCCCTCATTAGGACCAACACTAGACTGTCCATTGTAAAAAGAGGCAGCAAAGTATCATACATGTCTTTGGAGCTAACAAATGTTCCCTTAGTACATGAAAGCAATGGATGAATAGCATGTTCAACAAAAACAACATCACAGCTAACGAGAATGCATTTAGTCTTTGGATGATAAAATGATAGCTATTACTTTCAGAACTGTACCCAACAAAAATACATTTTACTACTTTATCATCCAATTTTCTATAATGTTGTTAAGGCACTAAGGTATATGCCAAACAACCAACA